>PVJO010012455.1:0-55476 GCA_004026905.1 Hystrix cristata
AGACTTTGATAATAACTTACCAATGCACTAACTTTATAGGTGGAGAAACAGTGATCTACCAAAGCTGAAGGATTTGCTTAAATAACAGGGACAAGGAAAAGTAAGTATACATCTTCCACTCTAAACTGGTTCTTTCTACTACATTACATCTGCATTTTGAAAAATATTGGTTGAATAATTTATCAAAACTGGGTTCAATTTGAGCCACATAAATAAAACATCTATTCCAACAGTTGGACACAACAGTATAGTTACAAAGGTTTTCAATTGCTCTTCTCCCATTCTCCTGCATTCTCTCCACACAGGCTTTCGTTACCATCTCTTCACTGAAGATATTCTTGTTGAGTCATCAAGGACTTTCATATTGCTAAATCCATTAACCAATTCTCAACCCTCTTCCTAGCTGACTGATTAGTCTTTCTTCTTGAAACATTATCTTCTCTTGTCCTCTGAGCTAATATACTCTCCTGCCTCCTGGCTTCAATTTCTCTGGCTACTTTGCTGGTTCTTCCTCTTGCTTCTGATCTCTAAATATTCCAACATTCCAGAGCTGTGTCTCAGGCCTTTTTTCTTCTCCACTTACAATCAGTCCCTCTGTGGCCTCATCTTTTCCAATGGTCCCCAATACAATTCTACATGCACACATTAGGATTCCAAATTTATATCTCTCATTCATACCTCTCCCCTTGAATTTTAATTTCATACATCCACCTGCTTTCTTCCATCTCCATTTGAGTATCAAAAGATATCTCACAGTTAAACATAATAAAAAATAAAGCCTCATCCTGTCACCCTTTCTCAAATCTGCTTTTCACTTACTCTTCTCTACCTCCGAAAATGGCCATGCTGTGCTTCTGTCCACTCAGTTCAAATCCTCAGAGCCTGACTTGACTTCTCACATCCCTTTGCTTCCTCTTCAATATATACATAAACTCCAAGTATTTCTCAAAACATCCACAGCCACCAACTTCCTTCAAGGTGTAGCATCCCTTCTGTCTGAATTAGTCAATAGTTCTCTTTTCTTCCTGTATCTGCCCTTTCTCCACTTCAGACTTCTCTCCGACTACAGAGAAATTCTATGTAGATTACGAGTCAGATCACAGAGCACCATTCTGCTCAAAACCCTGAGATGGCTCCCCATCTCACTCACTGTCAAAGCCAAAGTCAAGAGCAATGCATGGGCTCTTGCCTGAATTGGCCCCACCATATTTCTGACCTCACCTCCCAACCTCTATCACTCACTGTGTTCCAGACACTCTGGTCTTTTCACTAATGCTTGAACACATCAGGATGCTGTTGCCATGATATTGTTCAGTAACTGTTCACCTGCCTGTAACAGTATTTCCCCAGATCCTCATTGCTCTCTCCCTCACCTCCTTCAAGTCTTTGTTTAAATGAGTCTATGGTCTTGCCCACCTACCATATTTAAAATTCCAACACTCTCAATCTACTTTAAACTCCCCATGACCTTTTCCTGCTTTCTGTTTTCTTCACAGCAATTACCACTATCAAAGTTATTATGCAAGTTTCAATTTTCTTTTTTGCTTGTGTCCCCCTCTCTTCAACAGAATGTAAGCCCCATGAGTTCAGGGCATTCTGTCTCTTTTATTCCCTTTTGTATTCCCAGCAATTTATGAAACACAATAGGAGGGTGGATGGATGAATGGATGCAGACTGGATATGGGGAGAAGAGGAGACATAATCATGAAAGGAAAAAAAAAGAAGAGAACTTTTTTCTATAAAACAACTCATTAAAACACGCTTCTCCCTTCTCTCTCCTTCTGCCTGATATGTGTCCTACACATAGAATGATAAAAGGAGGTGCAGTAAAGACAGACCATCAGCCCTCCCTAAAGCTGTGTTCTGAGGAAGAAAGGAATATATTTTGAGTGCTGTAAAAAGCACAGAAAAAATTAATACGTAAGAATCCAGCAGTTTGAGGATAACATGTTAAGGAGGATGTGAAAAAACTGGAACTCATACACTGCCGGTAGGAACACGAAAACATGCAGCTGCTTTGGACAACAGCTTGGCAGGTCCTCAAACAATTAACCATAGTTACCAGCAGCTCCACTCCAGGTGTACATTCAAGAGAAACAAAGACATGTCCACACGGAAATCTGTCCATGAATATTTATAACAGCATTATTTATAATAGGTGGGAAACAACCCAAATATCCATCATAAACTAATGGATAAACAAAATATGGGATATTATACAATGGAATATTATCCGGCCATAAACAGGAGTGAACTGCCAGGCGTGGTGGTGCATGCCTGTAATCCCAGCACTGGGCTACATAATGAGATCAAGACCAACCGGAACTACACAGCAGGACCCTGTCTCAAAAAACTAAAATAAATAAATCCGTGAAGTATTGATATAATATGTGCTACAACATAAACAAACTTTAAGAACAATATATTAAAGCAGGTAGTCACAAAAACCCATCTACCATATGATTGTACTCATATGAAAGTGGGCAACAGGAAAACTAGAAAGACAGAAAAGCAGAGGAGCGGTTGCTTAGGGCAGGCCAGATGATGATAGGGAGACAGGAGACTGACAGCCAAAGGGCACTGAATTTCTCTTTGAGGTGATGAAAATGTTTTAGAATTGACTGTAGTGATGGTCACGTCTCTCTGTGAATATAAATCGGAAAACTGTACATTTTAAATGGATGAGTCATGTGGCAAAGGAATTACATCTCAATACAATTGTTACAAATTAATACATTAATATGATTATGGCAGTGGAAAACTGTCTTAATTATAGTTAATACCAAAAGATTGGTTTCCATGAGCTGGGCATGGTGGTGCACACCTGTAATCCCAGCACTTTGGGAGGCTGAGGCAGGATCATCGCGAGTTTGAACCCACCTCAACGACTTAGTGAGACCTTGTCTCCAAAATAAAGAAAAAAGATTGGCTTCCCTTTCCCTAAGCCCTGGTTGTCTCTGGAACCCATTCCCCCACAAATGGCTAGTGTTACTGGATCTCTAACACTGCTTTCTTACAAGCAGGAGTTCCAAACGATTTTCTCGCCTCACTGTCAATGCGTTAAACTTTCCCTTTTTCCTATGTTTTCCATGTATTTTCAATGTACCCCAACCATACACACCTTGCCCCAAACTATAATGTGGAGCACAAAAATAATCATCTGCAGGAACCTAAGGGTTTTCAATCAAAAGATTCAGACTATATTCCAGAACTGATGCTTTACTTCATCTAGCTAAATGTGATAATAAATGTCAATTCAAAGTCACTGATACAATATTCAGTTCTATTCCTTACTTATTTCCATGTCAGATTTATCATCCAACCATACAATTATGTTTTAGGGACTATGGAAAACAACCTTATGTAAAACAGAAGATCAAAAAATGCCACAATTAGAAATGACCTTAGATATGGTCAAATACAGTTATCTCATTTTACAGTTGAGATTCAAAAAGATAAGTTGATTTTTCCAGTGTCACTCAGTAAAACAGCAACTCCCCACTCAAGGCCCTTCCTGTCATTCCAACCCAACCAAGTACCAGAGAATGACTACAAACATACACAAACACTCAGAAAGAGAAAATATCATACACAGATAACGATACAATCTATTAAAGTGAATGTTAAGTTAAAGATTCATAGTGTGTTTTAACTTGTACTTGTCTATCTTCGAAAATAGTTTAGTCTTAGGTAGCATAAACCTTTGATCATTCCTTCTACTTTGAAATGCCACAGAATTAGAGTCAGTAATAAATGGAAATAGAATCAATAATGTATTGAATTTTATATACAAATTTATAATTGTAAAACCAGTATTAATTAGTTAATGGTTTTCTCATATAATTCAAAAAACCTTTAGTTTATTAGTCAACTCTTATTAGCATGCCAAGTTTTCCTCCACTTTCAGTATGATTGCTAAACCACAGAAAAGTCAGTAACAGCAGTTTGCAAACGTCCCCATTTGATAATAACTGCAAACAACACCCCACAATCAATTCATTAGAATCATATTTCATAACACTTCAAAATATCATAATAATCCAGTTTCTACTTATTACCTAATGGCAAATTTTATATTTTGTTTCTAGCAACATATTTTCATAAAAGAATTTTTTGGAGACAAGCAAATTGTGGCATGAATTAGAGAGGATTGTTTTTACCTTATATTTTAGCCAACTTCAGATTCATCCCTTTAGAAGAAATATATTCAGGTTATTCCAAAATAACAAAAGCCTCAAACTGCATCACAATTGGCATCTTGACATTTCATAAATCGAGAAATCATAATGTATGAGATGTTTTACTACGACACCAAATGCAATCAATGACTAACCAATTCTTTATTGATATATAAAGAGCATTTCATGTTTAATTAATGGAGAAATTACTAATGCATGTATAAATCCCAAAAAAGTAGGATAGGCTATTATTTTCATCATTTGAAGAACCTGAAAATGACAGAAATTTCTATTTCCGTCTAAATTTCTGCCAGTGTCATCTTTTTAAATAGCTGAAACCTACCACATTTAAAACCTAGCAATAATTTGAACTCATGTACGTTAGCCAGATGCTTAAGGAAAGAATTTGAGATTCTCAACATCATGCTCTTGTGGTGAAGAGGTTGTGTCAAACTCCTCCAGTGAAGAGAGAATTTCAAAAACAGGAAAAATGTGGGAGAACAGTGGGGGAGGACTTTTAAGAAATCAAGGCTGCATTTCTTCAACTGGGCAGCAACTTGTGCTAATGAAACTCAGGTGGACATTAGACAGCAAGCCCCAGGGCTCCCCCTTTAACGCTACCCTCCGTGCTGACAATGCGGCTCCTATGAGTCTCACGGAGAGGTGCTACTTTAAAGAGAAACTGAAAAAAGAAAACAGGATCATATTACAGTGGGGCAGCTGAAGCCCATAGCTTCAGGGCACAAAATAAAGTTACTTTGCTTCAACTACCTTTAAGGAGCACAGGCATACCAAATTACATGCATTTCTACTGCACGAGACACGGACATAATGTTTACACCCATCCATGAAACTAACTGATGAGTGGCTGCAAAGATGAGTAGTTTCAGTGAAGAAATGAATGGCTTCTTTTCTTGATTTTTATTTCTTCAGCTCCAGGAGCAGTTCCTACTTACAGGCTTCCTAATGTGTCACACACAGTTTTCCCTCTTACATGAGAGTTGCCCTCACAGTGTGCCTTCAACCTGAATTTACTCTTAACATTCAGTTAGCATTACTGCAGAACACCCCGGGCCAAAGCCTGCCTTGGCAATTAAACATGCTTTAGTTCTAAAATACAAGCCAATTAACTCTGGTTTTGATGTTGTTGCTGAAGACTCTTGGTTCTGGTGTTCCCAAGTCCAAATTTTCAGGTTTGGGCATCACTGTTCAAGCTTCCTAATTATCTGCTCCACAGCTGAGACGTGGAGGTATCAGAGAGGTATTAGAGAGCAAACCCAGGTGCCCGCAGACAAGTCTTTGTTACGAGTGTCTTCAGAGGCACTTTTTTTAAATGAAACTTCCTGACAGTAAAATAATTTCATAGCAAAAGAAATACTACAATCATGAAACACAGCAAGCACAAAGAATAAATGTTTCCCTTACCTGGATCATGGAAAGGCACCAAAGCAAAGTTGAAAAGAGGTCTCTTAGGTCTTTTCAAAGACGTCTCCAAAATTTTGGAAGCCCCTTCAATAACCTGAACCAAATCATCATACATGGAGCCAGTCACATCAAACACAAAAGCCAAGGTGGAGGCGCCCTCGGGGATTTCCTCAGCCCCGACCTCCGCCTGGCGCCTCGCATCTTGCGCTGGGGAGGAATAAAGAAGCGCAAACAGGAGTACTGTGTGGGAAACCTCCCAGGAAATCATTTTTGTTTTTCCTTTGCTTGTTTCTTTGCCTCGAGCGCCCAAGCACCGCGCCGAACCCTCCTCCTCAGCAGGCAGAGGATTTCCTCTCAGAGTCACTCATCAGACGCCCGCAGCCGCTCGCCCCGCGGAAACCTGAGGCTGAGACTCAGCGGCGGGCGCGCAGCCCGACTCGCCCCAGCTGCAGGCCGGGCGGCGCAGGCACGCGGCCGCTCTCGTGCGGACGCAGCTCGCTCGGGACGCGCGGCGTGGGGCGCAGAGCGCGGGCGCCGTCCATGCCCCGGGGCCGCTCCGCGCCGAGTCCGCGCCGCCCCGCGCTCGCAGCTCCCGACTCTCCGCGGCGCCGTCGCCCTCGCGGGGGGCCGGCTCGGCCTCGCGCCCTGATTGGCTGGCCGCCGCCCCCCCGACACCCCCGCCGCTGACTTTCCCTCCGCTGCGCTGGGGTCGGCGCGGCCGCGGGAGAGCCTGTCCTCAGAGCCCCCCGCGAGGTAAACAATGGCGCTCGGGAATGTGCGGCGGAGACCCGGACCAGGGACTCCGCACCAACCGGCACAAAGGCGATTTTATCTCTCTCCGTTCCGCACACTCCTTTCCTCATCCCCCGGGAGCGCAGGCGCCCAGCCCAGCCTGCTGCCCCCCAGTGCGCCGCTCGGCCCGGCCGGGAGGGGGCGCTGCAGCCTTTCTTCGCACTCTGACGTCGGGGGCTGCGGAGCGAGGAGGGGAAAGGACAGAGCTGGAGGGGCAAGAAGCGGGAGGACAAAGGTGATTGAGGGAGGCGACAGAGACAGCAAGGTAGTGCAGGCCTGTGATCCTGGCACTGTGGGAGGCCGAGGCAAGAGGATGGCAGTCCCAGCCCACCCTGGGGTATGAGAGATGAAGGCCCTAGGTTTAGCCCCCAGCACACACACAGGTACACACGTGTGTGTGTGTGTGTGTGTGTGATGGCTGGAGAAGGAAGCAGGAAGCTGGATGTCAATACGTGACGGAAAGAAAGGTCGAGGGAGTGGTGTAAAGAGATATATTGAATTCACACTAAGAGAAATTCGATTTTCTTAAATTTCATTATCAAGATCCGCGTTTGCTGAGTGGTTTGAGTCCTCCACACGCCCTGGTTAGGCAGAATAATATCCCCATTTCACATTTCCTCCCATTGAACAACCACGAGCCAGGTCTCCGCCAAAGAGCCCTCGAAAAAGTGTTTGCCTCTACATGGCATTTTCTAGTCAATAAATAAGGAAACCTCGCCCTGGAAAACATTACAATGTTTTTCCGTGTTGTAATTATTATATACATTCTAGTACTAATAACAGATGTAAGAGGGCGAGCAAAGAAAGTCAACCATGAGCTAAAGATTCTTTGCTTGGTTTTAATAGCAGCGTAGTTCCTTCCCAGAAAAGGAGCGTGTCGTCTGGATCCAAGCACTCTCAGTGGGGCAAACAGATATCTTGGGCTGTGTTTAAGTGTGTATTAGACCACCCATCCAACACGCAGAAAGCCTAAGAAGAGCCAGCTCCCCGGAGCCTTTTATAGTCCACAACTGTCTTCTCTTTCAGATCCAGGGCTGTGGGACCCGACTTTATGATACCTATAAGTCATGTCACTTAAAGGAAGCAAACAAGCCATTTGGGTTGAGTGGGAATATGAGAGGAGAGAGGGAACATATTTCCTCTCCAAACAGTATTCAGAGAATGCTATTTGAGTAGTCCATTCCTTTGTTTATTTAAAAACGATTTCGTTCTAAGTCACGGAGACCTGAGCTATTCCAGGTGCTCAAGGGAGGTCGGGTCACGGAGCCTAGAGATTAGGAGTTCTGGATCAGATAGCCTGGGCTTCAAGCCCAGCGACCCAGCTTCATCATGCCTTCTTTTATTCTCTTCTAAATGGAAATAACGAGACCACTTACCTAATAAGGATTAAATGATCTATAAATAGCCCCCTTATGGAACAGTTGAAAAGAATGCTGTTCCATAAATGTCATTGAGGTCAAGATGTTTAATATGTTCAAATTTCCCATATCTTTACTGATTTCTGCCTACTGTGATCCGTTATTGCAAGCGGCATTAAAATTGAGAGTGGATTTGTCTATATCATCTTGCAGTTCTATGAGTTTGTACTTCATGAATCTTGAAGCTGTGGAATAATATGAAAAGCAGTTAGGGTTGGGTTCTTTTGATTAATCCCCACCTTTATCATTGTGAAGTTACCTTCATTTTCCCTGGTAGAATTCTTTATTCTGAAAAAAATTTACTTTGATATTAATCCAGCCACTCCAGCTTGCCTTTGATTAGTGTAAAATTGGCCTATTATTCTCTATCCTTTCATTTTTAAACTATCTGTATCTTTATACGTAAAGTGTATTTCTTGTACCCACCATACAACTGAGTCTTGCTTTTTTATCTAACAATCTCTGCATTTTAATCAGTGTCTTTAGTCCATTTATACTCAATGTGAATATGCTTGAGTTTAATCATATTGTTAATTGTATTCTATTTGTCTTTGTTTTCTTTTTCCTATTTTTTCTGCCCTGTTTTGGATGATTTTTATTATTTTATCTCCAGAACTTGCTTATTACTCTTGGCATTTTATTAGTGGTTGCCTAAGTGTTTAGAGTATATATCCTTAGCCTCTCACAGCTTCCTTTCCAGTAATATTATACACTTCACATGCTAGAACCTTAGACTAGTGCTGTAGATAGAGCTTAGTGGTAGATCACTCGCCAAGCTCCCCAAGGCCTTCAGTTTGATCCCCGGCACAGAAGAAAAAAGCCATTAACTAATATTATTTCATTTTACTTCATTACTGCCTTTGAAGCCTCAGTAGACATCCATGTTACTTTTAAGTAGTCATTTATCTTTTAAAAAGATCAATAGATTTAGAAAAAATTAACATACTTACCCATGTAGTCACCATGTCTTGTGCTTTTACCTCCTTTGAGTAGCTCTAAATTTCTATGTGATGGCTTTTTCCTGTTCCCCAGAGGACTTAATATTTCCTGTGCTGCCATTCTGCTAAGGATGACTTGTTTTACTTCCATATATTTGAAAAAGTCCTTATTTCATCTTTTTTTTTAGAGAATTCTGAGTTGACAAGTGTTTATTTCTCTTTCTGTACCTTCTTTCACTGTATTCTTGCTTGTGCTGTTTTCCTCTTCCATCTTTACATTGGTTCCTCTGTGTGAACCATGTCTTTTTTTCTCTTGATGCTTTGAAGGGTTTTCTTGTCACTGTTTTTGAGCAATTTGATTGTGATATGTCTTGATGGGCTTCTCCTTATCAACCTCTTATACTTGGAGGCGTTTTGGCTTCTTCCATCTCTTTTCATCAAATTTAGAAATTTTGGGACATTGTTTCTTCAAATTTATCTGTTTCCCTCCTTCTTTCCTTGCTAACCTCAATTACACACTTACAGGGGTCACTTTACATTGTTCCTCTGATCAATGATGTTCTGTTGTTTTTTAAGAAATTATTTTCTTTTCTGTTTTGCTTCATTTTTTATAACTCCCATAATTACTTCTTCAAATTCTCTAACTTTTTCTTCTCTGCTGCCTAATCAACTGTTTGTCCCCTCTTGTGTATTTAATCTCAGACCTTGCAATTGATGGTCTCTGGACATTAATCTGGATCCATTTCATATGGTTGATAGCTCACTTTAGGTGTATGAATAACAGACTATAGCCACAATCATTTTTAATATTCTTATTTGGTAATTCTAACATCTGTGTCACCTCTAGGTTAATTTCAAAACTTTCTTCCTAGTTTTATATGTTGTCATTTCTTGCTTTTGCCTAAGTCCCTTAACCTTTGGATATTATGCACTGAATGTTACCTTGTTGGGCATTGGATATCTTTGCATTCCTGCAAATATTCTTGAGCTTTGTTCAAGGACACGGTTAAGTTATTTGAAAACAGCTTGCTCTTTTAGGATTTTTAGGATTTGGTTTTAAATTATTTTTAGGTGAGACCAAAACAGTGTTCAGTGTAGGGATAATTATTCCCCATTACTGAGAAAAGAGTCCTCCATGTTCTCTAACCTATACTCTGTAAATCATGAGTTTTCCGGCTGGCTGGTGGGAACAGACAGTGAATCCCCATCTCTGAGTACTGTCACCTTTAATCCCCTCAGTGTTTCTTTCCATGGTGTTGGGTAGTTTCCTGACTTTCATATGCTGACCAGTAATCAGCTGAATAATCAAGGGGTGTCTCTTCAGATCTCTGAAGTTCTCTGTCCACATTGTTCTTTCTGGTACACTCTCCTACAAACTCGAGCTGCCTAAGTCTCCCTGGACTTTCAGCCCCATCAGCTCGGGCAGACTGCTAAGTCTTACCACAGTCCCACCTCCATTCAGTTGCAGAGTCCCAGAAACTCTCCAAAGGTAGTACACTAGGACAATGATAGTACTTACCTCGTTTGTTTCCCCTCTCTCTGAGATCACTGTGCTCTTTTCCCTGAGAATAAAATGAAATAATGCTTATAATCCTGGCAATGTCATCATCACTCGATAAAAGTTAAGTACTATTTCCATTGTGTCCATTTTAGGACACAGCTTTGGAAGTCTCAACACACGTATATACATTGGGGGTACAATGCATTGGAACAGACATAATTGGAGAGACTTTGTTCCCTTATTTATTTATTTATAGATGGTCTGTAGTAGCTGCCAGAGTTGTGGTTGTGAAAACCCGTGTGGGCTTCATGTTGAAAGCTTGGTCTGCAATCTGTGGTACTACTGGAAGGTGGTGAAACTGTTAGGAGGCAGACCTTCCTGGGGAAAGTTAGGTTGCTGGCTGAATGCCCTGGAAGGGAACTGCAGGATCCCAGCCCCTCCCTGTTTTTCTCTTTCACGTCCCAGCTGCCCCGCGGTGAGCATCTTCCTCAGCCACATGCCCCCACCATGATGTACTGTCTCACCACAAGCCCCAAAACCACACATCCTCTTACCAAGGACTGAAACTTCCAAAACTGCGAATCAAAACAAACCTCCTTCCTTATAAGTTGATCATCTCAGATGTCTTTTCAGTGATAGAAAACTGACTAATGCAGTAGCTTCACTACCATCCTGAAATAAGCAGCAAAAGCACTGAAGAGTATGTTTAAGGTCTACAGGGCACGGCGGTTGAGAAGTACGGTGGCAAAGAAAAGGTATATTCAACCCACAAAAGGCATTTTATTTACCTGTGCATTCATATAGAAATATGGCGTGTATCTTCCATAATCCAAACCATGTCTTTCCACTTTAGTCTCATATAATTGATGATGGATGTCTTGGGACACAGGAGAGACCTCTATAGGCGCTCTTGTTCCTTTCAGTAAAATTTGACCTCTTAAAATGCAGACCTCTAGAGACCAGGTACCTCCTTGGACAGAAGTCTTATTCGTAGCTTGGAGTAAATGAATATCTAAAACTATGTTTTGGCATCAATCAGCTGAGAAAAACCAAGAAAATAAATTGGAAGAAAAAAGTGACTGAGACAGGAAAAGGGCACATCCCAAGATGATAGGAGGGGCTGACTGGGAAAAGAGAAGTGGTGGGGGAGAGAGAGAGGGAGAAAGGAAGGAGAAAGAGAGGAGGGGAGGGGAGGGGAGAGGAGGGAAGGGGAGGGTAAAGAAAGAAAAAGAAGAGAAGAGAAGAGAAGAAGAGAGGAGATGATTCAGTTAATAAATCCTAGCCCCTTCCATCCTTTTTTTATTAAAAAGTCTCGGCAAAAATGAAATCAGCACTGGTCTCTGAATCCAGTCTTGCACTGGTCTTCCGTTGTTTCATTCTGTCACTCATAAATAGGTCATATTAAGCAAATTCTTAAATTACTTTAGCTGTAACATTCTCTGACACTCTCACCTGAAATTCCCCCAGAAGCGAAGATGAAGGCCTGGGGTGAGATTCCAGGGGACAGGTATAAGGGACGGGGCAATGAAGCAGGAAGAAGGGAGCGCCAATACAAGGGTGCACTGCTATCATCTGTTGGCACTTGGTCCCACAAAGCTGAAATCTCTGTGACAAATGCCTAAACGCTGTGCTTGAAGGAGAAAGAAGAGTGCATGAGGCAATAGGGAAGGTACCTACCTATTGGTTCCCACCCTTATTTATCAAAGTCTCATCCCACGAGGTATAGACAACCACATACTTTTTGGGTTCCACTCACATGGGTGCTGATCTTCTTTGCTTGGCATCCTGCCCACAATATCAAGAAACAATCCCAGAACTGAGACAAAGGCACGTGGGAGAAGCCTGAGAAAAGATACTCTCAGGGTACATTTGGAAGAAGTTGGTTGGACTCTAGGTAGAACCCTTTGCTAAGTCAGACGAAGCCAAGAAGATAAAAAATGGTGAGTAGGAAGTCAACTAAACTAGCATAATCCAAGGAATGCTTGGATATTATCTAATATTACCATTTATTTGACAGAGCAACTGAGGCCCATTAAAATGGCACAGTTAATCACCTAAAATTAGCTCTACTGTCTGTGAAGCCAAAACTCTATTAGTCGTTTACTCATTCCTCAAAAACATATTGAATATTTATTGTTTCACATAAACATGCTAAGTACTAGAGAAAGAAAATTCATTTCCTACCCTCAAGGCACTTACAGTCCCGGGGGGCAGAGAAAAGGTGTAGGAATTGCTGAATGATAAAATCTAACTCTCTAAAGAACCAAATAAGATGAGCACCTGTCTCAGCAAAGGCCGACCAGAGAACTGTCCCAGAACGTGTGTGTGGAAGGTGTGGAAACTGGCCAGACCTTGGCTGTGTCTGAGGGTCAGGAAGCAAGGACATGGCCAATTCATAGACTTGCAGTTCGGGTAGAAATGTGGAGAAAGAGTGAGAGGGAGCCAAGCACACATTCTGAGAAGCCTCGGATACAAGTTGTGAGGGCTTGGGTTACATCCTGAAGACACAAATACACACTGACGGATTTTAAACTGAAGAGAGAAATGATTAAGAGTTATATATACTTTAGCAAAATTATTCAGGCAATGTGTGAGAGATGGAATAAGGGTCATAAATTAGGAGAAGGAAAAAAAATAGGAGTAGGTTGCAATAATAACACTAGAAACATGCTTGATCTAAGGAAAATAAGATTTGGAGGATTTAAGCAATTGCCTACTATGGTCAGCGTTAGTGAGCAATGCAGCCAGCCCTGGAACTCAAGCCATCAGACGCCACAGCCTGTTCCTCGCCGTTCTGCAGTGCTGCCCTCTGTCGGTTGGTTGTGAACTAAACCAACAGTCGTGCCTGACACGGGAGAGATTATGACTACAAAATTATTTGGTTGTTTTTTAATGAAAAGAACTGCATAGGTAGCTCCAGATAAGCGCAGATCACGAGCACCCTTGAAAAGCTCTGGGGACAAAGACGATGACAAAAGGAAAAAAGAAGATAACTCTTCAGTTCACCAAGAGCTGATAGCTGTCCTTGACCTTTTTGGGACCCCCGTAAGGTTCCAGGGACCGGGGTTGGAAGCGCAGACCTGAGTTGATTCTCCAGAAGCGACATACACTTTGGTAGACTCTGCAGCGACATGTAGCAGATGGTGCGACGTTACCAGTGTCTTGCCAACAATCACCAAATTATCCTCAAAAGTTTATGTCCATAGAGTCTCACCATTAATGTTCTATTTGTGGGAGAGAGGAATAAAGCATTCCTGAAGATAACTTGTTTAAATGTAGTCCAGCATCCTTGCAGTAAAGCCAAAGCTAAAATCTTTCCAATTCAGATTTCTCCTTTGAAATTCTTCTACCTGCCCCGGAGAAGATAAGACTGTTTCCTGGGTAAGTCTTTTAATTGATCACCTAATGGGAACCACTCACTATACTGGGCCCAATAAAGCCAACCTCAGAAACACACTGACTTAATAAAAATGTTAAAGATGATTGCCGTAAAGCAGTGTAGAAATCATTAAATGGCTTGATGTTATCCTCTGTCTTCCTTCCTAAAATGTCTGGTTCTGTATGTAAGGAGTCTCAGGATGGTTTATGTCTACTTTAGCACATTTCTACGGGGTAAGTAACTTGCTATTACCATTGAACAAAAAGTAGAGTATTTTCACACCAACCATCGTGATTATACTTGGCACTGTTATTACTCTAAAAAAATTAAAGTTAAATTTGTTCTTCCTTTGTCTCTCTTATAAAGACAGTGAAAGGACAGAAACCCATCGTGTTGTAACTGGAAAATTAATCACATCAAATATTCGCTTATACTAATCAAGTTATAAGTCTGGAATTGGCTTATATAAAACAGATGTTTACATTCCTAGTCTCCTTTGGTACTGATGTCAAGAGAAAAAAGCACAGAATAACTATTGCATGGCGTACTTTGGGGAATGTGACACACTGCTTTTACTGTTTTAATGAAGCCACAAAGCTGTGGTCAGCAAGGGGGATAGACAGAAAGGGGGGAAGCACCAGAAGTCTCTGTCTTCTCCTCCTTATATAGGCAAAACTTCTTTCTTCTGTAATGGAGCAGGAAGCGCTCTGCCTGAGGAGTAGGGAATCGGCCCACAGCAAGAGCGAGAGGACACAGGTAGCGTGTGTCTGGTCGCCGGGCCAAAGGGAGTCTCCCTTGGCTCAGTGGCACCCACTTCTCAAGGGCCTGGGACTCCGGTTTGTGTTTCAGTTCGGTCTTTAGAAGGACTTCAGCCATGTGTTCCCCTCCAGCCCAAAATGAAGACTAAGAAGAGACTTAAAGGCCATTCGCGTGCTATTGGGGGGAAAGTCTTGTAAAGACTAGCTGAGTGTTTAATAAGAAAGAGATACTTGAACCAAAAAATACCTCCACTTCACTTTCATGAAAAACATGTTGAGAAAATTAAAATTTATTCTCAAGGATCCCTCTCAAAATGTCCTCTCAAACTCCTCTCCTCTCTCATGGGTGGCTACTGATAAAGTCAGGGCCCAGGCAATTCTCACGTCAAGTCTTTTCCATGCCTTTACCCTATTTCAAAAGCCGGAGGACTCTTAAAGAATATTTTTCTACTCCAGGACTGTTATCAGGTGAACGTGACATGACCCCAAAGGCTTGTGTGTTGAAGGCTTGGTCACCAGCCTGTGACACTACTGGGAAGTAGCAGAACCTTCAGGAAGTTGGGCAAGTGCAAGGAGGTGAGGGCTTTGGTGGCAGCACTTGGAGAAGATATTGAGACCCTCCCTCTCTCCTTCTTCTCTCTGTCTCTGTCTCTCTCTCTCTCTCTATCTCCCTCTTGCACCCTGGCCACAAAAGCTGAACAACTTTCCTCCACATGCCCTCACTGTAATGTACTGAGAGAGACACCACAGACCCAAAGCAATTGGGCCAAGTAGCTATGGACCAAAATCTCTGAGGGCATCAGCCAAAATAATCTTTCCTCTTCTTAAGTTGATTATTTTAGGTATTTTGCTACAATAATAGAAAACTGACTAACACAAGGTCCTTCATTTAACAGAGAGAAAACTGAGGCCCAGACAGTGACTTTTCAAGATCTTTTTTTAAAAAACTCAGATAGTGGTAGAAATATATTTTGGGTTCTCAATTATCATTCTTCCACCTCACCAAAGATACTAATATCGAGGATTACTATATCTATTAATTACTATGTCCTTAGAACTATTATGCCTTATATGTATTAACAGATTTAATTACTTCTAATCTTCATCCCAAAACTTTGAGATAGTCAACTCTATGATCCACATTTCATAGAAAAGGAAATTGAAGATAAAATTTATGCAAAAAGGACAGGTCATGTGTTCAAGTTCTCATAGCTCACCCTTCCTCTTTACACTGTTACTCCCCTTTTTTCTTTAGTCCACATTTTCTCTCTCAATTTACAGTAAAACTGAAAATTTTAATAATGACACTTTGAAATACACATCACTTTTTTTGGTTTTCTTTTTTTTTTCTATTTGTATTTGTAAATGTTTGCATTACATAATGATTACATTCTTTATGGGGAGTTAGTACATTAACACATCTTAATTCTTTTTCCATTCTTTTCCTCTCTTCTCCGTCCATCTCTTGGTCACCTTCCCTTTTGCAAAAGATCTATCTCCCTGTAAAATACACAATAACTTTATATTAAACTGTATACTTTTATGATTACTATGACACATACACTATAGTCATCTTTTCAGGAGAAAATAATATTGCAGCTTTTAATTCTTTTGCTTTATGAACTATCCATGAAGCATGTTTGGTCTCAAATCAGAGTATCCTTCCCCAAGTATTTTTCTGAGCTCTCTTTCTCATTAGTTACAAATTCAAGCTAATTTTATACTCTTGCCACACTGTCATGAATTCCTTCAGAATAAGGTCTATGTTTTATTCATTTGTATAAACACATAGCATTTTATTCATTTTTATACAAGAAGAATTCAATCATGTTTCTTTAATGAATTGTGGGATTCATTATAATTACTAATAATGACAATAACAACTGCCATCTGACTATTTTAAATATATTATTAGCATATAAGTATAATCATGTACATGAGCACATTTAATATTCACGACAATCTTGTAGGATAAGTATTTCTATAGTCATTTCAAAGATAAGGAAACTAAACTTAGAATGAAAAGTAATTTGCCCAAGTGCACATCAGTGGTATGTGGATAGCCAGGAGTAAAACCTAGGTCTTTTGAGTCTTTGTCTTTCCAATGTATTACATCACCACTATGCAAAATAATCCTACTATTTTCCTAAACATGACATTCCCTGAAAAACAGATGTTCTGTAGGACGAGTTAATAATTCTTAAAAATAACTTACGAATCATCTTGTTTCAATGAAATATCATTACTTACCTCCACGTAGGTAATCCAAGTACTGTATAAGTGAGAAAAATTTAGTAGACTATAGATAAAAATAAAATGAAAACTCTATTTTAAAAGGGAATAGTATAAAGCTGTGAAGATCTAGCCACTTAACATGTTTATTAGTGGGAAATATCCATTAGTGCTTGTGACCAGTTTCAATTAACAATAAAGGCTATTAAAACAGAGCAGATCAACATTGTAAAATGAATTTACTTGGTGTTAAAGAGTATGAGAAGGCATTAGAGTACCACTGAGGTGATACATATAATCCCTTTTCTGTTTTCAGTATTATTCTAAATATGATTTTTTAAATAATAAAACTTTGTTTCCTTTTTGTAGACTTCCTTCCCATGTCTTTAAAATAGGGATTTTTCCAAGACTGAAGATCTGATTATATGTACAAAGAATCCTGGATTCAGGGAGGAAAAGATGTTCGACAACTAGAGAAACACTTACTATTTGAGACACCTGGGAATCTGGCCTAATTTTAAAGAACAGAATACATTCTAAATCTTCTCTTACATTCCAATATTCTCTAACTCTCTTTATCAGAATAATTTTCCTTGTATTTCTTCTAATATAATTTAAGACTCTTTCTTGCTCTGTTTTCAGAAGAACTATAGCGGTCACAACCTTCCACGTATTTTCTGTATACCAATTAATGAAAGGAGAACAACGCTGGCTTCAGTAATAATCCAATGGATCCACACTGATTGCCTTTTTTTTTTTTAAGGAGCTCAGTCCTCTTTAGATCATATTAATCACAAGAAAATGAGTAATTCCAGGTTCCTCTGAAAAAATAAACCTGTCTTCCTTCGTTATTTTCAGCCTGTAGTCAGTTAAAAACATGTATTTTTCATGTAAAAAGTAGCCTCCAGAAATCTAGAGTGATCGATCCTACGCGGCCAGGTTAGAGCTTGAATCACCACTATTAACTCATGTCTGGCTTCCTACAGGCACGCAGACATAGACATAGTATGCCCGGTGTATTTCCTTGCTCTGTCTGCTGAGAAGGCCTGGAGACAATGACATCCCAAGAGCAATGCACACACCTGGTACCCAAATATTGGTTTCTAATGCCAAGATTTTATTTCCAGTAAAAGGAGCCAGGACTTATTGAAGAAATGGTTAATTGTAAGGCTGGAACAGTGAATACACAACATGAGCCTGGAGCGTCTTACAGAGTCAGAAATGAAGAAAATCCAAGGAGAAAACACCCTCCCAACACACACATCACAGTGAGCTATGTCAAAGAGGGGACACGAATGCCAGTTAAAACAGTTGTTCCAGTAATCAAAGCTAGAACAATCTGAGCAACAAAGTAAATAAGACAGCATTAAATTATAATTCAAAGTATAAAATAAATATCCTGAGTATATAAGGGTATAAATTAATTAATTTATTAAGGAGAATCAACAAATCTACAGTGTGGAATAACTCCAAATAACATACATAAACACTCCCTCATCAAAGTAAAGGAGACCAAGCATCCAGCCCTAAAGTACGGGCGGCATGTAATGACTTGATCCCAAAGAATACAGTAAATAACAGTGGGGAATAGCTTTACAGAGCAGAAATCTGGCAAATACTACCTTTGTCAGATGAGCAGGATGAATATGAACAGTGACAAGTCATGTTGATAGCATATACTCTTGATATGATGTGATAAGAATAACATCTCTTGTCTTCTTTCCAAGAATACTCCCAAGACTTCTTATCATAGTCTAGAGGAGCCTAGTGTGTAATGTGCTATCCCTTGATGAGAGGCCGGAAAAGAAAAGATAAAACTTCAGAAATCTGAGTAAAGTATGGAGTTTAGTTAACAATAATGTATCCAGTTCAATAGGTGTAAAAAATATACCTTACCAACATAAGGTGTTAGCAATATGGGAACCTGAGTGTAGAGTATATTAGGAATTCACTGTCTTTATAACTTTTTTATAAATATAACATTTAAAGGTTATGTATAAAATAAAATAAACTTCAAAAAGTAGCACTAAAACATTTAATGAGGCCTAAATATAAAATATCAAGGAATACAAAATATTTTTTATTAGTCAGCTGTCATCCATACTATGAAATGAATTAATAAATAATCCAGCACAATCGTGAGTATACTGTATCTGTAGCATACCCATACACTTAGAAGACAGAGCGTCTGAAAGAAATTCTCTTAGAACTAATAGAAATCAAACTGAAGATACAACGTTGAAAATGTGCTGTAAAACAAAAATGCTACTGTTGCCCCTTGCCATGTGGTAAATCACTGCCATGAAAGCAAGGCTTCAACACAAAGGGTTAGGTTACTAAAACACTGGGAGGGGAGAGAGTCATCATTTCTTTTAAAAAAGCATACATATAACTAACTGCAACTGCTTTATTCAATCAGAAGAGATTCCTAAGGAGACTAAAGTCATTAGCAGGAGATTTAGTTGGGTTGACTATATTCAGCGACAAACTCCACACAACACTCACTAGTCTTGCAGCTGTTAGCTCTAGAGGAGAGTGTGCCTTCATTGCCATAAAGCCAAACTTTCCCTGGAAAAACTGTTTTAAAAGAACATCTTATCCATGGTCGTTCAGGGGTGTTATTTTCTTATGGAACTTGATCTGTATTAACCCAGCCAAAGGATTTATGTAGAGATAAAAGAAGTTCTATAAATGATTCTAGTGAGAGATTTGAGGAGAAATTTTCAGGAAAATTCTTCCACTCCCTGAAGCTTATTCCAAGCATTTTGGTAGAAGATGTGTAGCTCTATATTTAAAGTATCTCCACAATTTTCTTTTGTTGTGACGTATAAACTGGTCAAATACTGAACATCAAGAGTGCACAGAAAACAGGTTCTTCTCACTGTGCCTATACTTTAAGCCTTAAGGTTGATTTTTAAGAACAAATGCATAGCGAGCTATTGGAAGCATTAAAACTCAGTTAGTTATCCCCAAAAGGTATTCTCGAATGCCAAATATTTAGCTATATGCTAAAACTGGGGGTAAAAAGCTAGAAACATATTTAACTGGTGTGGAAATAATTGACTTTCTGCCAACTAACTCAAACTACTAACATTGCCTCTATCAACCTATGAAACAAATTAATACTACTATATCTACACAGCAAACCTGACAAAGTAAGATACATATCCAGCAAATGCATATTGACTCAATTTGTATTACATCTCTCTTAATTAAGCCTTAAAAACCAGTTTGTTTTCTGACTTTAATTCTGTCAAATGTCATTTAATTCAACCAACAGTTGATAAATAACATTTTAATTTTCCTGCTCTTGCTTTTCACAAATCCAGTCTAGCCAAACATCTTTACCAATGTTAAGTAAGCCTTGGAACTCTCCAATGGAAAGTTAGGCAATAGCATTCATCTTCTAGTAAAGCAAAGTTATGGAGATTAAACTCACTGATTTAAAGGTACCCTAAATTGAGTAGAAAGACCAAAAATTTCTTTCCAACATGCCATCAGAAGTAATCAGGGAAACTATACACAGAAACAACTACATTCTAAATGAAAGAGAAGTGTGAGAAGTTTTCGTCCACCCTTTGCTTCCACCTCACACCCACATATGTATACATTTGGTCAGCATTTATGTATTTATTCAGTGGACAGTCAGTGAGAACCTCCTACGCTGGACAATAGGGAAGCACCCTCCAAGCTGCATAATAATCAACTTCTAGAGTTTTCCTACCAATAAAAATAAATAAGCTTAATTCTTAACAGAGATGCTGGGATTTTAATAACCAACACTATGTTTGATCTTTACTTCTATATCTCCCATTTGCCCAGAACAGAAATATTTTCTAGCTGAAGATTTGTACCAAAGAGATATTTTATACTTAATGGTTTAAGATCAGCAGAGGTGTAAGGAAAGTATGAAAATGAATATTGCCCTCTGCTGGCAGATTGCTCCAGTGAGAAGCACTGTATTCGCTTTGCCATTTGTACCTTATTCCTCAGTCGTTGGGGATTCATTTTGACATTGAGGGATTAGAATTTGTTTCTTAGCAGCAATATTTGAATTTGTGCTGAAACAAAGTCCAAAATGTCTAAGTAGTGGAGATAACTATCTAGCTAGTACCAACCAAACTACTTTTAAAAATACAGCTCTACCTACATGATGCGGAGGTACTGTCTCACAGCACAGCAGTCAAGATTCATGAATATCTGTATCTTATCTTATTGAACCTAAATCTAAGTATCCAATACTCTCCAGCTCCCACTAACTAGAGAGCTCTGCAAATGTAAGTAGTTCGTCTTTGTCAGCCCACATAACACACAGTTATGCCTCTCTCTTCCACCACCGGGGTATATGAACTCACTCCAGGGGAAACCTCCGGCGTGACATGAGATGGTCATGTGACAGCCTCAGCTCGGTTTATTTGTATAAACTCCCAAATAAGTAAGGCTACGATAGGAGATTGAGAGGCCTTATAAAAACAAAAGCTCCTTGTTAGTTAAAAGAATTTAAATCATGCTTGGGAGTTGCTTCTGTCACTCCTTACTGAGTACCTCATTTCTGTTAAATACAGATAGAGGCCAGAAGCGTTGGTCTTGAACTCCTCGAGAGTGAATACTGTCTCATTTCATCTCTGTATTTCTAGTATTTGGCACAGTGCCCTGTACATAACACATATTCATGTACTATGCAGACAGTGGACAGATAAGTTGGTCTATTCCATTTACTATTTTAATCAATTCAGGCTCATTTAACAATAAAATGCTCAGGATACAATAAGGTATGGTTTGGTAGGAAGAACATATGCTTTTGAATTGAACAGATTTGGACTCAAACACTGGATTTAATACCCAGCTGTGTGGTAGGAAGCCACCTAGCCTCTCTGAGTTGGCACTTTCCCCACCTGTAAAATAAGAAACATAATATTTTCTTGTTGTAGCAATTATAGGAGACGAAACATGCAAAGTATTTAGGAAAATGGCTAGCACATAGTGGGTATTCAAAAATTTGATTTCCTTCAGCTAAATGTCTAAATTGCTGTTTTAAAAATCAGAGCCATACAAAGTTAGCTCAGATCCGTTTTGAGAAGTCAAGAAAGAGAATTCGTGACACTTACACTATTTGTTCATATTTTTCAAGTAACCATTTTCTTTTCTATGCCAGTAATAAGAATATATATGTATAAGCTCCCCTATTATGCCACTTTAGAGTTTCTACTGAGTTCAAAAGAGGTTACTGGAAAAGGCAGTAGGGAAATGTATTTTATTTATCGTCATTTTCCAATTAAGTAAAAGTGGAGGATTACAACGCCTTCTATTAGACTAATGATTTACAGGTTTCATAATATTTCTACCCATATTCCCTCACTGCAGTCTCACATGAGCCCCCATTTTATAGCTAAGGAAACTGAGGAGAGTGGGGTAGGGGACTGGAGCTCCAAATCTGGGGAATAAAACTAGATACCTTGTGTTCTGACTTGTTCAGGGAGCCCTCCTGACCCCACCCTGGGATGCCTTGCATCTTTGCTCCCCTCAGGAGCTGCCATTACATGCTCTCCAGTGCTCTCTGCCCTGCACTCTGGGCACTGCATCCTGGAGTGAAGCCGCCTCCTGCTGCCAACGAGATTGTGGTCTACCAGTTAAAAGAGACAACTCAATTCATGAGTCTGGGGGTTCATTTTTGTTTTGTTTTGTTTTCTCGGTGACTCACAATAAGACGGGGTGAGTTGCTCGGCATTAACTACTTTTCCAAGGGTTTACAAAGCCTGAATGCCCTTGGTGGTATTTTTAACAATTCTGGGGAAGTTCCCGGTTTATCTTCAGTATTGAAGACGCTACAACAAATGTGAGTGAAGTGGAAAAGATGAAGCTCTTCTCTGTAAGGCTAAAGACTCAGAGTCTCCATTAGAAACAGCTGTGCCTGGAGGTTTTCTTCTGTGATGCATTTATTGACATTCTTGTTGTTCTGCCAGTACTAGTTGGTGTCCAGCTGTTCTCATCATATTTTAATTAAAGAAACTCCCACACCATGAAGAAATGTTCTGTGCAAAGATGTGCAACACCTGTTTGCTGCTGTTTCCATACCGGATCTAGATCTTAACAATACACCTAATTTGTACCCTGCTGTCCTGCATTCCCCTCCAAAATCATTACTAATCTGGGATCCCTGTACCTTTAAGGGAATTTTACCCCTAGAAATTGTATTCAAAATGGGATATGTATAATATTGTGAAGATAACTCATACTTTCACCAGTTTCTCAACTAGATTCATTATTCAGAAAAAGGGTAAAGAAGACTGCATGTAGATATGTACTTCTTTATGTTAACTTTCAGTGGAAATAAAATAATTGTTTCTTCTCAGTCCAAAATGGAAGGCCACAAGACGTAAGTTAAAGACTAAATTAAAAGATACAAAACATGAGAAAGAAAAGTACAAATAGATATTCATTGTTGCCTGCTAATAGGGCCTGGTGATCAATCACTGGAAAAAAAGAAATTGTTGTATTAGTCACTTTCCCACCATTGAGACAAAATACCCCAACATCCACAATTTAAAGGAGGAGAGATTTATTTGGCTTACAGTTTCTGCCTTGGTTGGCTGGCTCCAAGGCAGAAATAGCATAGTGGAAGGGCATGGTAGAGGAAAGCTGCTCAAACTCTGGTAGTCAGGAAGCAGACAGAGAGAAAGGAAGGGTCAGGGACAAGAATACACCCTTCTAGACCACACCCCTAGTGACTTACCTCTTCTGACCAGATCCTAACTTCCAGCAGCACATTCAGCTATGAACTCGTCAATAAATTAGTCCACTAATGAGTATAACATCCCCATGATCTAACAACATTCTGAAATCCCCTACTTTGAACACTTGACACTTGGTGGGGGGCACTTTAGAGATAAATCATAACTCTTATTAAATAGAAAGTTTACCACAACAATTTTGCTAAGTTCATTCTACATACTAATAAGAGTACAGATAGACTTCAGGCAGAAGCCTTCTTTTAGGTTGATATGCTCATGCCTTATTCAAAAGGAAAGTATATACCTAATATGAATAAGTAACTTATAAATCAGCACATTATAATTTGCCTATAGCTACTTTTTTTATCTGCTCATCTTCCTGTTAGCCCACAGCCAGTTCAAAGATATTTTCAGATACCCTTCTCTCTCATAGTATAAGAAGAGTCACAGAAATTCTGAATTTCCTTTAGTATGACCAACACCAAAATGTGACAGCGTGTTCGCCAAAATCACCAATGCTATTCACCAAAATTGCCTTCAGGCTTGTAGTTCTGTAAGAAATCTCATTTAAATTTCCACAATAGACTCCTTCTAATTATACAAGGCACTGACAGTGGTTTGACATGTCTCCCAAATTTTATGTGTTGCAGATTTTATCACTAGATTCACAGTTGATGGTGTTTGGACATGGGGCTGTCGGGAGGTAAAGAGAATTAGATGAGGTCATGAGGGTGGAGCTCCTATGATGGCATTATTGGCTTTATAAGAAAGTGAGAGAAACCTGAGCTGACAGTATGTGCTCTGTCTTGCTCTATGATGCTGCTGCCATGTTATGATATAGCAGGAAGACCTGCACCAGATGCTAAGCCGATGCCAATGGCATACTCTTGGATTTCCCAGTCTCTAGAACTGCTAGTTAATCTTCTACTCTTTATAAATTACTTGGTCTCAGGTACTTTATTATAGTAACAGAAAATGCATTAAGACTGCACCCTGACCCCCACCTTTACCTTTTCGCATATTCTTAACTCTTCTGCCTTTGCTGCCCATTCCTCTCCACTCTCTTCCCCCTCCAAAAATAGAGAAAATGAATAAGGTAGACTTTGAGATATTCCTAGGTAAATGGATTCATCTTGAGACCATATTCTTAAGTGAAATAAATTGGACACACATGTTTAAATACCACATAGTTTCTCTGGTGTGAGAAACTGAAGTGCATATAAAGACTAAAATGTAAATGTGTATATAAAGACAAGGGAGGGAGAGGGGGAAAGGAACAGGGGGACAAGAGAAATAAGCAACGAAAGGAAAAAATGGAAACAAAGCTTTTGTAAATAGAGAGGGAGGAGGGGGTGAGGGGAGGGGAATGGGAAAAAAAAGAAGCAACAAGATATGTCATGTACAGGTACAAATCCCCTATGATGAATGTTATCACTATGTACATCTAAAATGTACCATTAAAATAAAATTAAAAGAAAAACAAAGAGTAGAACTTCTCCAAGGGCAAAGAAGTCAGGCTAGGACCGACTTACGTAGTAATTGAAGAAATACCCTTGAATGTGTGGCAGCAATTTGTACAACTTCACCATTTCTATCTTTCTTATTTCTGTTGCCTTTCTCTCAGGAATCTCTCAACATTTTACTACCTCTGAGAAGACTTAAGAAAATCCACCCCATTACTGAAGCCGCCTCAAATCCAAAGCATCTCATCACCTTCAATGGGCCAATATTTTTTTTCAATTTTATTTTTTTCAATTTTATTTTAGTAGTACATTTTCAATACACATAATGGTGATGTTCATCATAGAGAATTTGTACCTGTATATGATATATCTTGCTGCTTCTTTTTTTTTACCATTTCCCTTCCCTCCCTTCAACCCCTCTTCCCCTCCTTATTTACAAAGCTTTGTTTCCATTTTTTTCCTTTTAGTCTCTCTTTTTTCTTGTCCTTCTGTTCCTTTCCCCCACCCTCTCGCTTGTTCCCTGCCCATTTCAACAATTTCTTCCCTTTTCCAATGTAATACATTTTAGTCCTTATTTGCACTTTCAGTTTCTCACACCAGAGAAACAATGCAGTATTTAAACACGTGTGCAATTTATTTCACTTATGAGTACGGTCTCAAGGATTGTTTATGACAGAGTAGTATTCCACTGTATAAAAAAATAAAACCTACATCTTCTTTACTCATTCTTTTATTTTGTTTTCTCCTTTTTCCACCTTGAAAGAACGACACTGTTAAAGAGAAGACAAGAAAGAAAGCAATGGCAAAGCACCCCCCGCACACACACATGCATATAATGAGCAAAATCTTGGTTGAAAAAAGTAGCTAAATGATAAAATGAAGTTTTATATTAATCATGAAATAATAATTTTAGTATCTTAGTTGGGGGGGGAGAGTTACACTTGACTCACTTCTAGTAAAATCCCAACTTCTATTCTTATAGATTTATTAGCACAATAATGGAACACAACCAGGCAGTAAAAAGTTACTGCTTTGAAGAAAAAAGTTGGTTCTACTATAAAACTTGTAAACTCTATTTTTTCAATGCCTGAGGCACTGTTTCCAGAAGCTTATTTAGCCTATTACTATGCACCCAAATAGGATGTCAAAATAAAACTTCAAGTGAAAAATTTTAAGGTTGATTTTTTTTTTAAAGAAAACTAATCGTAGTGAGAGTTGCATGCTAGTCCTCATATGCCAAGATTTACTCCAACTGCCGTAAAATGCTCACATTTACTATGTAGTTCAGGACAAGTTAACAATTTTCTTTGAGTTCTACCATATTTCTGTGTTATCTCAAGTCCAACAAAATTCAGTCAAGATTTAAACAAAATTCATCAAGTGTTTAAAGACTTCTTGAAATTCTATCTCCTACAAAAAGATTTGCCTGAGTAAGGTGACGATTTCCCACCCTTTGCCCCTTTCTTTGTTTTATCAATATGCCATTCATAAATCTGATTCCACCATCAGCACTTTTAGAGAAATAATGGAACTGTCCCAGAAGGCTAGAGGCAAAGCCCTGATTTTCAAAGTAGATAGTCCTTGAAGTTACAACTACAAAGTTAACAACCCCATCTTACTATTTTAATTGCAGCCTCTAGTATAAAAGCTCTAACACAAATGAATGAATGAATCGACATTACCAATTTAAATAGATTCTGAAAACCATATACTGGCAAATACAGCATCTACTTTCTTTTGAAATGAGAAGTAAGTAAATGAATTGTGGTCTCTTAAAATCAGAGAGCCCAGATACACTGAAGATAAAACATGCCAGGCTCATCATGATTCTATTCTATGCCTGGTACTGACCAACTCAGATAAAAACATAACCAGCATGCTAATCATACTTGTGCATATCACAAAATTGGCAAGGACACTTTATACAGTAGGTAACAAAATAGAGATTCTACTTTATCTTTGAAGGGGGAAAAAAAGAACAGAATAAAAAACTGAAAACCATCCACTTAAGATCTTTTCAGGATAAATGTAAATGACATCTAGATTCATAAAATCAAATTAAAAACTTAAAATGAGAGAATCCAGACACGATGGCATGAAAAATGACATATACTATGACATGCAAAATAATGCAAAACTTACAACTGACCATAAAGCAGTATGAGGCAATAACGTGAGGTGGCTACTAAAATTTAATTTAAATTCTAATGTTAAGAGAAATATTTTATATAGAAATAGTAAGTATAAAGAAACATAAGAGCAGATAGTTTGTTGCATTCTGCATTGGGCAAAATTCATCTTTCCCCTCTGGTATGATACTCTAAAAGAATGCTTACTAACTAGAGAAGTTGAGAGGAAAACAGCCAAGATGGTGAAAGGCTTTAAAAGGCATTTTGCATGAAGAACATTTTAAAAAGTTAGGAAATCCAAGGTGAGAGAAATGAATACTAAACTTCAAATATTTTTATTGTTTATTGAACCTCAAAGACACCAAAGTATTATAATCATAATCCTTGGTTTAAAATATATCACTTATCTATGAATGTTCTTAACTATTTATTTTTATATTTGATTATTTTCTCATCTATTTTTGGTAATGTAGAAAGATCCCATGAACCCACACTCAGTAAGAAAACAAGAACTTTGAGAAAAACTTCCTTCTACCACTGACAGAGACCATGAGTTAGTCCACTTTCAATTATTATAACTAAATACCTGAGATAAGCAATTACAAAGAGATAAGGTTTATTTTGGCTCACAGTCTCAGAGGTTTCAGTCCATGGTCAGTTGGTCCCATTGCTTTTGGGCCTGTGGTGAGGCCACATATCATGGTGGAGAATGTGTGGAAGAGCAAAGCTCTTCACCTCATGACCAGTATACAAAAAGAAAGCAAACAGATGAGACCAGGGCCCCACAATATCCTTCAAGAGCGTGCTTCCACTGGCCTAAGATCTCTTACTGGCACAACATGTTAAAGTTTTTACCACCTTCCAATAGCACCACTCTGGGGCATAAGCCTTTAGCACATGGACTTTTGATTAAAATTAAGGTTAAAATTACAACAGGCCACAAATATATCTCTGACAAGAGCCACAGGGATAGCTTTCATTCCGTACATTCTTCCTATTCTAGGACATTGGCATTCTACCTGCTGAGTGGTGGGGTCTATGTACCCTCCCCTCAAAACTAGAAAGGTAATCAATCATAACTGCCTCAACCAACAGAATTTGACAATAATAACACTATGCAAGCAGGCTACATGACAAAGATGCCACCCCCTTCTACGTTTCTCTCTTGAGATGCTCACTCTTAAACTACAGTGATCATTCTACTAGAAACCTCAAAGTAGCCCAGAAGCTATATGGAATCCATATGGAAAGGCCATACAAGGTGCTCTAGCCATGAGCCAGCATCAACTCTAGACATCTGCAAATGAATCCGTTAGTCCCATATTGCAAGTCTTCCCAGTTGAGATGCACCTATCCAAAGCAAATACAAGCTATGCTCATTGTGCCTTATCTAAATCTCTGATCCATAGAATATGTGAACATAATCGAGTGGTTGTTTTATGGCAATAAATTTTGGGTGGCTTTTTATACAACAATAATAACTGAAGACCAAGTTATTGTGGTACTGTTGCAACTTAAAGTAGCCACCACCTTAATTCCTGTGTTTATCTATTCCTTCCTTTCATCTTATTATAGCTTAACTTATGCAAACGTAAAAGTATATTTTTAATTTTCGTTACTTTTGGGTTTATAGGAGTGTATCATATTCAATGTATTCTTTTGGAACTTATTATTTCATTTAACTTATTATTTCACTTATAACTTATAACTTTCACTTATTATTTCACTGAATTTGTGTTATCCTCCCTTATCGTTGTCGTTCAGTAATTTTGTCTAAGTAATGTTTTATTGAAAGAATATGGAGTAGTTGGCTGCCCACTCTCCTGCCGGTGGCATGCTAGACTGTCTCTGGTTTTTGCTCCTGTGAATGGTACTGCTGTATGTCTCCTGGAGCACTTCTCTAAGAGTTAATCTTGGGAATATAAATAAAAATGGAACTAATAGAAAGAAGGATATGTAATGTGTGGTCAAATATTTGAAAGCAATTTTTTTTTTTTTTTGGTGTTGGGAATCGAAATCAGGGCCTTGTGCTTGCCAGACAAGCACTCTAACCACTCAGCTAGAGAGGGGTGGGTGAAAGGAAGGGAGGGCAGGGGAAGAGGGGGAAATCAAGATACATCATGTACAGGTACAAAATAACCATGTTGATTATGATCATTATGTATACAATGTACCAATACATGTTCTTGGTAAAAAATAAAAATTAATAAAAAAAATTAGAAAGATTTTGGTAAAAAAGAAGACTACAATTAAAGCTTAATATAAAGAACTAGCTCTGAAGTCAGATCACTTTGAGAGTAACTCAAATTTTGTAGCAATTGAATCAATATACAAAATGTGTTTCTTAAGATTTAATCGATAATGTGATATCTCTTTGCACACTATAGTGCTATTAAAAAATGTCATTACAATTAGCAACTGGTGGGTTCATTTGTGTGTTGCCATAGAAGAAAATAATTAGGATCAAAGAACTGAAGTTATGGTGACTCAGATTCTGACCAAAGAAAAACTTTTTAGTAACAACCTAAACAATAATAGAACAAACTTCCTGGAATGACTCTCTCAAGACCATGTCTGGGGTGTTTCCAATATGTGAGGATCTAGAGATTCTTCCTGCAGAACCAAGTTAGGCATATAGAGTCACAAGGAGAAAATGATGGGCTGGACTTCAGGATTGAGAGATATGGGAGATTCTTAGCCAAACATCCAACTTCAGGATCATAAGGACAAGACATACTCATTTAACTCTTCTAGTTATACTGTGTGTAATGGGTTGAATTGCAACCCCTTCCTCCAAAAAAGATACATTAAAGTCTGAACTGGTGGTATCTGTAATTTATCTTATTTGGAAATTGGGTCTTTGCAGATGTAAAACAAAACAAAAAAAAAAATTAAGACGAGATCATTGGGATGGACCCTTAATTGAATGCATTTGATGTCCTAGTGAGAAGGAAGAACAGCCATGTAAAGAGGCAGACTCGCAGAAAACATCTTGTGAAGACAGAGACATTGTTGAGTGCTGCCACAACTAAGGAATACCTGGAGTTATCAAAGTTGGAAGAAGCAAGGGAGGATTCTCCCTAACAGGCTGTGCAAGAAGCATGGCTCCCTGAGGATCTTGTTTTCAGACTTTTGGCCTCCAGAAGTATGACAGAATAAATTTCTGTTGTTTTAAGTGACTCACTTTGTGGTAATTTGTTATGGCAGCTCTAGAAAAAAAATATACTGGGAATCATAGCAAAACCAAGTTTGTTCCCTAGGACTGAATGGACCGTCATACATCAGGGAGACTGTGGAAGAGATAGTTTCATTGAAAGAGAATTTGCACATGATAATCTCTAAAGATTTCTCCTGACTGCGAGCTCTACCATACTCTTATGCAGTAAAGTTCTCACCCCAATAGATATGTAAAGTAGATAGGTAGACTGCAATTAGTAGAGTAGAAAGATCAGATAAGATGTTTAATAGGCGCCTTTGTTTAAACCCACAAACCTTAAATCAGAGGTGCTCAGCTTCCCAAAGCAACATATGTAAATATACATTGTTTACCCATTAATCCCAACACTCCTTTCCGACAATATATCAGAAGAAGACAGTAAGAGATGGCTTTTGTGGTGGCCATTTGGGGAGTAGCAACAACAGTGAAAGTAGAAAGCAGAATATGATGAGAAATTTGTGACTGTCAGGTATCATATCTTGCCAGGAAATCCTCTGCCTAGAGCTAAATTTTTAGAAAAGAAAAAAGGAAAGAATTTCAAGGCATGTAAATCCACTTTCTGAACTAAAAGCCAGGAGTCAGGGAGTCCAAATTAGTTATCTAGTCTGTACCATCTTAATAAAGCACACTCATGATTTTCCAAAAGAGCTACCAATGAAACATTTTTTTCCTGTGAAACATTCACAAGGCTTTAGGAAAGCTGCTAATGGTACATGATTTACATCCCTGTTTCATCTTTTTCTGCTCAGTATTTGCAAATTATATATGTCAGCATATTTCTACTTTTACTAGTCTGTCTGGTAGCATAAACTGAAAGGGAAAGATACTTTATAGAAACCCTATGCCACAAGGTATTTAGAGAGCCTTAATTTATAACAAATGCTGTTTCAGTTCAATGTCATTGTGTTTTGTCTTAAACTACAACTAAGTTCTTTTTAACCTCCTTCATGGTGTTGTTGAGATGATTAAATAAGACAGCTTGGATAAGGCATTAGCACAGCATTTATCAATTAGTAAATATTGCTCTGAAGCCAATATTAAAACCAATATTAAAAGTTATTATTTATGCTTAAGATTAAATATGCGAAATTTTAATATTCTTACCCCTACAGTGATATGAAGAAGTGATAGAGAACTGAGATTAAAGCAAAGATTTGGAGCCCACGTTTCTTCTATTTGGCAGCTGTGTGACAACAGGTAAGTTATCTAAACTTGATTGTCAGTTGCCATAAAAAAGTTCTATATGACAGTTTGTAATAGCTAAATCTTGGAAACAGCCCAAATGCCCATCAGCAGTGGAATGGATAAAGAAAATGTGGTTTTTTATACAATGGAGTACTACTCTGCCATAAATAATGATAAGCTTGAGATATTTCTAGGTAAATGGATGCATCTTGAGACCAGACTCTTAAGTGAAATAAATCAGACACACATGTTTAAATACTGCATTGTTTCTCTGGTGTGAGAAACTGAAAGTGTAAATAAAGACTAAAATGTATTATATTGGAAAAGGGAAGAAATGTCCAAATGGAAAAAGGGAACAAGGGAGGGGGAAGAGGAAAGGAACAGAGGGACAAGAGAAATAAGAAACAGAAGGAAAAAGAAATGGAAACAAAGCTTTTGTAAATAAGGAGGGGTTGAAGGGAGCGGAAGGGAATGAGGAAAAAAAGAAGCAACAAGATATGTCATGTACAGGTACAAATCCCCTATGATGAATGTTATCACTATGTACATCTAAAATGTACCATTAAAATGAAAAAAAAAATTTTTTTAAAGTTCTGTGCGAGTTCAGTAGAGATAATGTTCATGAAGTCCCCAGTGTGATTCTGGCACACAGTAAACATTTCATAAGCAGTAACAGTAAATCCAAGGGGACTCCAATCCATGTTGCCTCATCAAAAAGGATTGCTCTAAGTACCCGCCAATCTATGCACAATCTTTGTTTCTAATAATTTGAATTTCTTTCACATATATTATATGATAGTTATATTACTTAAAATACACAATTTTTAAATGTTTCAAATGTTCTGTTAGTAAAAAGTGTCCAAAAATTGAAAAAAAAATTTTTAAAAGATAGATCTCAAGTTCATTCAATATTATGATTGAAGAGACACCCACAGGATTATCTAAAGGGATATCATTGTTTTATTTACTGTTTGGTATTAATTAAAGCTCTCAGATTTAGCAACACTGCCACAAAACTTGTATATTTTTGTCCAATAAGAAGGCACATAGGGGCCGGGGATTTGGCTCAGTGGTTAGAGTGCTTGCCTTGCAAGCACAAGGCCCTGAGTTCGAGCTGCAGTACCAAAAAAAAAAAAAAAAAAAAGAAGGCACATAATGTCTGGTTTTTTTTTTTCATAATGTCTGTTTTGTGGAACGCATTACCTGAAGTTTATGGTTGGCTTCCAGATTTCAAGTATTGGAAACTCAATCCCCAAAGTCATACGTAAATGAAATTTGGTGGGGGATCCTTTGGGAGATAATTGGGGCTAGATGAATTCATGAGAATGGAGCTCCCCAGGATGGCATCAGGGTGACTTTCGAAGGAGAGGAAGACAGGCCTGAGCTAACAAATCAGATCTGCTTTGCCAGGTGATGGCCTCTAACATCTACCACCTGGCAGGAAGTCCCTCACCAGATACCAAGGAGATGCTGATCGCTATGCCCTTGAATTTCCAAAACAATGAGATTAATATATCTCTTCCTTGTAGATTCCTCAGTCCTTTGAATACAGCTATACCAACAGAAAGTTGGCTTGGACAATAGTTTATGGCCCTGTAGGATATTAATCAGATTTTTTTATATCTAGTCCAGCAATCTTACCCTAACATTCCTTTATTAAACTGCTTATAAATACCTAAGTCCTCAAAGGCTTTTAAAATCAGTATTCAAATCTTACTGCTTCCCTCTTTAATAAATAAGTTGAATAAATTTTTGGGATGTGTTCATTTTATATTTGCATGCAAGTCATGGTTTTAGATTTCTGAAATTTTTGTTAGCAGCCCTGAGAAAGTAGGAAAAATAATTACCACAGTTAATATTTTACAAAATGGGAAACTGTTTAGCAGTGAATTATCACTTTCTAATTCATCTGTTACATCAAATTTCTCCTGTGTTTTCTTGCACCTGTGCACTCTTATATCCTGGCCATTGGCACAAGCAAGCACAACTACCACTTGCTGCAGAAAGATAAACTGGCAGGAATTCTAGTCTCTTACATAAATACATTAGTAATGAATTTTAAATCACCATAACAATTGCTCTCGGCTTCCCTTTCTTTGCTTATTTCAATCCTTATTAATGGTCTGAGAGATAAAGCTCGTGTTTCCACATGCACGAATATCTGGCTAGCTTCACATGTATGAGATGTAGTTTCACTCCAGTTTCACTGCCAACAGAGAAGAATAAACAGCAACACCGGCCTCCAAAGGAGCGGGCTTGTTGGTGTAAGACATTTTGCCCCTTGTTAATGTATAACACTCATCAACACATACTGTTTGCAACATTTGGAGCCAAATTCTGCTTAATTCATGACCACTTTAAAACATGTGAATAACCGAAGGCTCACATACCAAAGTTTTAGAAGAAATTAAAGTGTGGACAATTCTGATTTGAACTCAAAATTTTATGGATAATTCACATTCTAAAGAACCATATTTCCATGCACAAAAAAGTTGAGGCATATGATGAATACAGATAAGTTCCAATTTTAAAAACAGCAGATAAAAAAGGGAGAATTATTATCTTCACAGGATTCTTCACTAAAAGACCTTTTGAGGATCAAAATTCCTGAGTATTCAAAATTTTTTCTTTCTTCTTTCACCTTTTTCTCTCTTTTCCAATACAAATGTTTAAAGCACTGTGGCAGAATGAGCAAGACTCGAGTACTACTAGAGTGCAACTTTAGAGAAAACTACTCATCTCACTTGAGTAGGATTTCTTTTTCCAAGGAATGAAGGATTGGACCTGATGGAACTCTGCGACACCATCAAGTTTCCATCTATGACTTGCAGACAACTTTTTGAGAGGCTACGTTGATTAAAATAATATATTCCTGAAGCAACACAAGGAAAGTCACATTCTATGATAGATCACGCATGCTGATAACTTGTTTTGTCTAAGAAAATGCTATGAAAACAAAGCACCAAATGAAGCAAGGTTTGGGGGTCCTAAGCAGAGTTTTTCTAGTAATAAGTTATTTAGTATTGGGTCTGTCTCTTTGCTTCTAATAAAGTGAGGTCTCGGAATAATTCTCTCTCTCAGTGCTAATTTTCATTGTCTATCTAATTTAAAGTGATTCAGCTGGGTACAAGGGAACAAATGTCCATTCTGTATATTCCCTTTATTGGCACTTCAAACAGGCATTCGAAGTGTGAATGCTCGCCAGGATGCTCAGGCTCAGAAACTGTGTGACTGTGTAAGTCACCAAACTGCAGAATCTTACCTTTCTTTCTTTTTCTTTTTTTTTTTTTTTTTTTTTTTGTGCTGGGGATTGAACTCAGGGCCTTGCGCTTGCTACAGATTTTAAAGGTTAAATGGCTAAATGTGTTTACAATGTCTGATCTGTTTAACCAGCATGTAGTTTTCACTCAATAAGTAGCAGCTGTTGCAGCCTGTGGTAAGATTTCTGAGCTAAATGAAAAAAATTTTACATAGTTTTTAAACTCTATCTTCAAAGCTACATATGCCTTGTAACTTAATATACCCTGTCAAGAATTAATATTAGATTTTGGACTTCACATTAATTCTGCGTCATGAATGCATAAAATTGAACAATATAATATCTGTAATCTTCTGTTAGGCTATAAATGTAAAATACTATATACATGTCTGAAGCTTTTTTCTTCTTCAGTGCTAGGGATGGAACCCAGGGCAGTAAGCACGCGAGGCAAGTGCTCTACCACTGAGCTACTCCCCCAGTTTGAGGCTTTTTATTGTATATTTTAAAAGTCACTGAGCTGATTATTTGCACTGACAATTAGGATACAATTAGAGAGGATTATGGTTGAATTAATTAAAGAAAATGTTTCTTTAGCAAACAGCAAATAAGTCATAACATTTTACAATATTTTTATAATGTCATTATTATTAATTCAACTGACATCTTATTGTTTATAGACTCTGAAATATATGAGTAGCATGGACTTTTAGAAGTCGATTTGAGTTTCAATTTGTATAATTTAAGCATTAAGCCTAAGATCAAAAAACATGAAATTTACTTTAGAATTGCAAATTTTATAGATAAATATGTAAATTTATTGTGACTATTACCCAAAGTGGTAAATAATTCTAAGTTTACTATTGGTAACACTAGTTATTAGTAGTTATTTCTGTTTAAGAATATCCCAATAATTTATCACTCTCCAATGACTAACTTAAATTATTATAGAATTTATTACTGATGTGACAAAAAAATCTTTTAATGTATCCAAAGGACACATAGATTTTGAAGACAAAGTAAATCTTCATCATAAAACAGAAGTGTAAAGGACAATCCTATAATTTGTGGTGTAGCCACCTCTTACTAAGCACTCAGTATGAGTCTGACATTAAGTAGTTGTTACTGAAAACTACAGTGAATATTTAAATTTTTTAAAAATTTATTACTGTAAAAGACACACTGTCATAACTCTCCCTCAAAATACTCTGCCTCACTTGTAGCACACTTATCTCAACATTGTTACCACTTTCCTAAGAGAGTCTGGAAGTCCTCTTCCATGAGCATCTTTATACACTCTCATGGTTGCCTCAATGTCTTCAGCTGATTCAAAATGTTTATCTTTCACACTAATTTTGACTGTGAGAAACGACCAGAAGTCACATAGTGCCAGATCTGGTGAAATAGTGGATACAGACACACTATAACATTTTTACGAACCTGCCTTTTGGTTGGATGGACTTGGTTGGGAGCAGCATTCACTGTATTTTGATCATACCTTGTAAAGGCACTCAAGAAAGAGGACTTGAAGAACAACTTCAGAAAGTGGCAGAATGATGGAATAATGTATATTTGAAGCGAGGGTAAGTATATAAAGGGGGATTAATAGCAATTTGTCTTTTACTATAGTAATGTTTTAAAATTTAAATACTTACCATAAAATTTCATCATACCATATATGTCTATTTAATTTTTTTTTTTTTTTTTTGGTGGTGCCAGGGATCGAACTCAGGCCCTAGTGCTTACAAGGCAAGCACTCTAATCACTAAGCTAAATCCCCAGCCCGGAAATGCTTGATTTTTTTTTTTTTTTTTTTTTTTTTTTTTTTTTTTTTTTTTTTTTTTTTTTTTTTTTTTTTTTTTTTTTTTGGTGCCGGGGATCGAACTCAGGACCTTGTACTTGCGAGGCAAGCACTGTAACCACTGAGCTAAATTCCCAGCCCCATATGTCTATTTAATTTAATATTTATATTATTGACTTAAAAACCATGAAAAAGACAAGAATTAGTTTCCTTATTTATCAGATGAGGAAACAGGACCAGGAAGTTCAGTGACAAAGCTTTCAAAGGTCAAAGCTAGGAGTATTTTTGACCTAGTCTGTGCTCTCTTCACAATGCCACAATCTTCATTAAACAATTGCAGGAAACCTCTGAAACCTCTTGTCTTCATTTTCACTCTCCCTACCTATCATCAGAGATATCTTCCGGCTCATCTCTGGGAAAAGAGGTGAAAGTGGGAAGAGACAAGTCTGGGTTGCTCCAGTTCATCCAGTCAGCTATACCAGAATACAGAATGTGCGTTTTGCCACAACCCACAATATTGTCTAGGTCTTAAGGCATTTCATGGGTTCTATGTTCCATGTTCCTGGAACTACCAGCATCTGCAGTCATTACCAAACCACAGAAAGGAAAATCATCACTTTTAAAATTTTTATTCTGGGGACTGAATGCAGGGCTTTGCATATGCTGAGTATGTGCCTCTACTAATGAGCTACATCCCCAGCTCAATCGTCACAGTTCTTAAAAATTCATCTATTTATTTAGGACCTTCTTTTGACGGGGTGTCATGGAGGCCATAAAGGGAGAAAGGGAGGTCTGGGAAGAAACAAGAATCACTTTAGGGAGCAGGCTTATATTGAGATTTTGTTTTAGATTTGGGTAAAGAGAAGCTACTAAAGCATTCATGGGGAGACATAATTGGCCTTAACATGAGCTTAACCTCAAAGAACAACTACAGATGGGAGCCAAGCTGGTGACGTAGGCAGAAGCAATGAATATGGAGCAGTGAGACTGATAATAAACTTAAATTTGAGCTGATGTAGCTTCTGAGCCAGGGAAAGTGGTGGTATTTTATCAGCTGAGCCTGGGAAGAAGAACAAAACTCCCACTTCTGCTATGACGTGAAATGCAAGTTAAAACCATTACATCGCTGCACACCTGTTAGGAAAGCTATTATCAAAAAGACAAGTGATAACACATGTTGGTGAGAGTGCAGCAAAATATAGAGCCCAAATATATTTAATTAGTGTAGAGAATATGCACTGTTGGTAGAAATGCAGATTGGTATAGTCATTATGTAAAACGCTACAGATGCTGAAGGTTTTGTGGAAGTTCCTACATAAATTAAAAATAAAACTCCTATTGACCCAGTATCCTTCTTCTGGGCATAGATTCAAAGGAGATGAAATCACCACCTCATAAAGATTACACTCCCATGTTCACTGAAACATTGTTCACAAAAGCCAAGCTATGGAAGCAATCTAAGTGTCTGCTGATGGTCAAATGAATAAAGGAAATGTATACATACACACCATGGAAGATGTACATATATCTATTTATGTAAATAGCATGAAATATCATTCAGGCTTTAAAAGGGGGGTCCTGCTGTGTGATACAACATGAATGAGCCTAGAGGACATTATACTATGTGAAATAAGCCAGACACAAACAGAAAAACATTGCATGATCTTATCTTTATGTGGACTCTTTAAAAAAAATAAAATATTCAGAGATAAAGAATAAAATAGTAGTTGCCAGAAAGCTGGGAGTAGGAGAGGAAATAGGAGATATAGATGAGAGGATACAAAGAAGAAGATATGTAGAATGAACAAGTGTAGAGATATAATGTAAACATTAAAGCTATATAGAATTAATAGAATTAGATGATGTCTGGAATTTTTGTTAAATGAGTATATTTTAGTTGTTCTTTTTTTGGCGGGGGTGCTGGGAATCGAACTCAGGGCCTTGTATTTGCTGGGCAAGTGCTCTAACACTGAGCTAAATCCCCAACCCCATTTTAGTTGTTCTTGTCTAAAAAAGAACATGTAAGACGACAGATACGTTAATTTGCTTTACTATAGTAACCATTACTATCTACATGTCCTATAATATCATGTTATAAACCCCACTTAAATTTCACTTAAAACCCCAAGTAAAATTTCACTTTAAAAAACTACATACACTCAATTTTTAGATCATCAGTCAATATCATAAACATTAGATGGAAGTTAAGAATAAATTTCTCAGTTGACCAGTCTTAAATATTCAAATAAGACTCTCCCAATAATCTAATCAACAGGAATAACATGAAATGTAGCCAAGACACCTTTAAGGACAGTTCAACAGAGCATATTTGAAATCAGAGATGAGAAAAAATATAATAATCCCGTGCTTATACACTCAGTGAAGGCACTCAACATGTACTCAATTATCCACCAAATGTTTATTAAAACTCTGAGTGCCAGGCACTATTCAAGGTGCTAGGAATGCAAACAAACAGGACATGGCCCCAAGGGATTTAAAGGTATAATGGATGAGGCAGTTATTACTTCAGCAAGTATTTACTGTTATTCATCCTGAGCCAGGCACTGTTTTGAATGCTGGAAATATAAGCATGAAACACACAAGCAAGGTCCTTACTTGTAGAACTTACATTCTAGGAGAAATAGATAATATAAGCGATAAATGAGTAAAATACATAGTACATGGGATAAGGCTAAGAAAAGAAAGCAGCAAAGCAGGATTTAAGTGTTGCAGTTTTAAATGAGTGGCCAAGAAAGAGGTATGAATTTTGAGTGCGGAGCGCACCATATGGGTGTGGGTAAGAAGAGCATTCCAAGCAGAATGAACAGTAAGTCAAAGGCTTTTTGTAACAAGCCACCAAGGAGATTGTGTGACTGCTGCAGATGCCAGGCAGGTCATAAAGGAGATGAGGCTGGAGAAGTAGCACAAGTCAGTGAGATTGGGACCTGATGGCCACCATAAAGACTTGAGCCCTTCCTCTGCATTTCAGGGGATGGGGTGGTCACTATTTTTAAGCATAAGATTGACGGCAATATGACTTATGTTCTAATAGAATCAGTCTGGTTGCTAAGAATGAAAGAAAGGATAAGAAGTTGCAGATTCTAGGCAAATTTTCAAGGTAGAATCACCAACATCTGCAGTTAGAAGTGGGGGGCAAAAAGAGGTTAAATATAATATGCAAACAAATAAAAATAATAAAATACTATTATTTTATTATGATTTGTTAACTAAATTCTGTAAACAGAGTCTCATTAAAATCAAAAAGGCTCTAACCTTAATCTGTACCACAGAAGGCCCACCCTTGCAAGACTTCATACTGGAACTGCATGGTCTATAAACTACATAGACCACTGCTATATACCCAATGGTTGTCACATAGCTTTTCTATGCTATAATTAGGAAATTTTTAAAAAATGAATCATGGGATAATTGCCAACCGTTCATTTTTGTTGAACCATGTTAAAGCACATGTTGGAGTATTTCTTACATATCTCTATGGTGTTCTGAGGTTACAAACTCTGGATGCTGAATGTCCACCCATTTGGGTTTACTGAAGCCACGGAAAGACACAACTACTGAGATTTTTCTTTGGCTCCTTCTATACCAGCATTGGCTTAATAGGTGATCTCCAAATTTCTTCAATCCTTTAGAAACTCAAAACTAACTTCTCAAAGTAGTTGAACAAAAAGTGGCACCAATAGCCTCAGAGGGAAAACTCATTCTGAATACACAGAATCTGAATTATACATTTATAAATACCCAATCATAAGTCGAAAATAAATTAGACACTGTCCATCCTGACTTCATTTTTAAAAGAATCTATCTCTGTAACCCAGGATCCTAAAACCCATAAGAATTTACATTTTAACATCTAACCACAAGGTGGAGACCTAAAGCAAAGATTAGTTTTCACAGCAGGGCTCAATTTAGAATACAGAACTTAACTAATATTACAGTTGAACATGTTCTCAGAATGTGCCAGAAATTGACTTAATATTTTAGGCTACAAGTAAACAGTACTCATGTATTGGTGCTCTTTTAGATTAAAAGCATGTGTCATACAAGTATATAAAGAAGTTCTAAGTAGTACAATGTCAGATGGCAAAGTAGAGACAATGATCATATTAGAAATTCCAAGCTTTTGCTGGGAAGTGTATATTATAACAATACATAAACATTATTGTTATATCACCTAATCATGAGTACATTTAACAAAGCTAATGTGATTATTTTAGTACAGATACAGTACTTTATGGTACTGGATAATGGTATAGTACTTTATGGTACTGAATAATGAATTCTCTTTAACCTGACAGCATTGCCAGACTACTGAGTCTAAGGATTCTAAGCTATTAATATGACCAAAATATATCTAAACCGTTAGATTCTATACTGTTAGTATAACCAAGTGAGGCCTGCTAACAGTAAAAAGTTCCTTTATTGATGAGTAGGTTTTATCAATTTTCCCAATTAGACTCCAAATGCATTTGGTTCACAAATTAACTCCTTCAGAAACTTTTTTTTTAAAATTTAGATTTTTAAAGTAATATAAATTTCCTTCAGTTTCTTTTAGTATGAGTATTTTCCATATAAAAACAAATATACAACAATTGAAAGAGAAAAATCTAAGCTAAAAAAATAAAGAGAAAAGACATTATGCATTTTTCTGTCTATTATACTTCTATATTCCTTCACTTATTTTAGATATCATACAACAAGAGGGAAATAAATTAGCCTCAATCTGAGCTAACATTCTTGGCAGAACTCCGTAAAGCTCTTCTACTTTTGTTTTATTGTAATGCAAGAACTCGTTTATGGAAACTGTTTTTCTTCCTGGCTTACTCAGGTTCTAAGACCTTCAATCTTTAATTTATCAAAGGTTTTAATCACCTATAACATACAGAGTTAAAAGGGAAGTCAGCCACAAACTCAAACATTATTGCTTTCAGTTCATTAGTGGGAATTTCCCCCTCATTCCTGAGCACTGACTTACACCTCAGTCACCTGCCTACTTACAACTAGTTGAGGAGAGTTCTCAGTTGTTTATTTAGATAAGCATCAAAGTTTAGGATGCTGATCTGTACCTATGAGACCTTTGATCCTGTGTACCTCGATTTAGAAATCAAACTGGAACACTAACAAGAAAGATTTGTCTCTTCCTCTGTGTTTTGGTCTCAGCAAGCCCGGAAATACCAAGAGCCAGCTTCCTGGTAGTTTAGAACTTCCGCTTCCTGTTCTAGACAAAAGCAGAAGTAGAAAAACATGAAAATGTGAACCAAAAAACGCAATGACCTTTTTATAAATCACCACAACATCGATGTTAAAATTAGTTCAAATGTTGCCTGTTTACTTACCCAGTGTATGTTTATGTGACTCCATTTCAACCCAAAAGAAAACCTGTATACAGAAAACTTTCAGATCACCAGGGTGGTTCTCTGAGGAGCCTGTAAAAGTGCGAAGCCTGGTCCAGGAGTGACCTCTGGAATGCCACTATGATGTGTGGGCCAGATGATCAGTTACTAGCTTAGATAAAATAGGGGCTGTTCAATTTTCGGCTTCACTGGGTAGTGGTTCCCATACTGTGTGCACAGCAGCAGAATCACAAAGAGGGGAGGACTCCTTAAAATGTAAATGGTGTGCCCATCCCACCCCTAACCCCAGTTTCTGACTCATTACCTCTACTGCAGGGTCAGAGAATTAGCATTTCTGACAAGTTCCCAGGGGAAGGCTTACTGTGCCCTTGGGGAGGTGGGACACTCATTTGGAGAAGGATTGCTCTAACCCTAACCCTAATTCTGCGTATGAAAATAGGGAAACATTTTAAACCTGAGCAGATGTTGAGATCTCATTTTCAAGAGGAAGTGAGACAAAGAATGAGGAGCATAGAGTTGAGAATCAGTCTTGCTTGGGACTGGAATCTGGAATTGCCCAAAGCTGTGTGTCTAGGCACATTGCTTAACCTCCCTCTACCATACTTTCCTTACTGTAAAACGGGGTAATAATCATTTCTGTCACCAAATAAAGTACATTGTCATTCACAGATAGACAGATAGATGAACTGATATGTAAGCAACACTCTCTGAGATCTAAAAACAGAAGAACATTTAGTCAAGATACAATCAGGATTTGTTTTGGATTCCGAGTACATGAAAAAAGATTGATACAATTTAAAAAACAATCTTTTTCCTTTAGAATACATATCTTTTATAAGATCCTTGTTTTTTTCCTGACACCTATTCTTAATTCCCATTTCTTTACTGGTATCTTAAAGTTTATTTCAATGTTCAACTTCTCTATTCTGTCTCCTGCTGCTTTATTTCTTTACCCTGTTACTTACACCACAAAAAGAAACTTTTCACCTAACAAGAGAAAAGTCTAGTAACTCTAAACTCCTGTATAGTAGAGTTAGATATTTAGTTAACAAAAATAAGCAAGGCCCTAAGTTTGATCCCCAGCACCAAAAAAACAAACAAAAAAAATTAATCAAATCAGCATACAAATATATTAATACAGAGAAACAGTGATAGACAGAGAAACAGAGATTGACCAAAAATATAGGTTAAGAACACAGGGAGGAATCAGTAGGAGTTGGGGCAACAGAGGTAAAAGCCCTCAGGAGCCAAGCAAAGGCCATAAGGTGACAGGAGCTCGATGGCACGTAGTAGGAAGATGTAAAATGGAGACCGGAGGGGCTGGAGATGAGAGCAAGGAGAAGAGACAGGCCACGTCAGGATTGTGCAGGGTCTCGTAGGCTGTGCAGGTCTTCATCCTAGGAACAGTGGGAGCCGTGGAAGAACTTTACGCAGGGAGTTGGTACAATCTAATTCACATTTTTAAAAGATCACTTGGATTTTAGTGCGCCAAAAAGGTTGCCAGGTAGAGGAGGGTAAAGAAGAGGAGGAGGCGGCAATGGCAAAGGGTGACAAAACTCAGTGCAGTTTAGGACTCTATTGTTAAAGTCCAGGTGAGAGACATATGGTGGTACACTAGATTTTGTTATGATAAAATATATTAGTGATTCTCTGTAACCTTCTTTAGTGGAAATTTCTATAAAGAAGAAAAAAAAAATGTCATTTCTCCAGGGATCAAAATATAGATGTGCCTGAAAACCTTCAGACAGATCACATGGTTATTCAAGGTCCTTTCCAATACACTGACCTGACATAGATGAATTTATTCTGAGTTTTCAGTATGCTTATATTGGGTTTTCTTTGTTTTATTTTGGAGTATGAAATAAATCACCCCAAAGCAGCATCCACCTGGTGCCCGAACTTACCTTTTGAAATTTCATCTTTCATGTGGTTAAGGTTTGTCATTTTTCAGATAAATTTCTCTCAGAGGAAAATGTTCATTTGTTTTCTAGTTAAGTCACCAGTGAGAATTAGATAAAAAAAAAATAGCTAAGAACATGCCCCTGGAAAAAGAAGACTGATGCCCTTCCTTAGAAAGTCTGAAGTGGCAGAAAGAGGGGAGGGAAAGTACCAAAACAAAACAGAGTGGGGAAAGGAAATGGGCACTAAAGACAAATTCACCTCCATCCTAAAGTTTGTCAGTCTGGTGAACCAGCAGCTAAGAGAGTAAGCTGCAATTCTAATTGGTTTTACATGATGCCTTCCCTCTCTACAGCATCCAGCAAGAATGGAGCTAGATACCAGCTATATATTTCCAATAGGACCCTGCATTACTGGAAGTTTTCCCAGTAAAGACAGGGAGGTGTCCGTGAGTGTAGACTCCCTCTGCACCGCAGCCCAGGAAGCTGTGCTTTCTCTTCTTTCCAGCCCACTGGTGATGTGAGAATGCTCTTATATCTTTCTACACAGATCTTCTCTCCTTAATGTGCTACACAGGCCCCATAAACTGCAGCCACCCCCACGTAACCAAACTATTTCCTCTCCCTTCAAGTGGGTGTGAGCCTCGACCCGCTGTTGAAACACGCCTAAGACCATTGCTCCTCTTCCCCTCTCTAACACCACTTTCAGCTTATGCTGAGAACCTTCCCATCTCCTATCTGCTGTCATTAAGGGGATTTTTATTACCGGTGGGTCTATAAGAATTTTCCTAGAGTTAAAATCTTCTAAGGTGGTGTCTAAAGGAAAGAGTAGACAGGTGACAACTTGAATCATACTTATCTGGAGAAAGTCTATAAAATAAAGGTCCTCACTCTAGCCCAAATATACATGATCAAATCTGCACAGTAACAAGCAACGCAAGTAATCATAGCCCACTATGGTTTGGAAACCACAGGACTACGCAGGCTGTTAGAGCCCCATGTGGATGCACTGCTGGGTCTCAGGTTAGTGAGAGGGAAGAGAGTGGGCCTCCGGCCTCCTCATCCATGCAGTCAGTCAGATAAATTGCTCAGGAATTTTGCCTTGGATACATTGCTTTACATCATACTTTTGAAAAATTCTTTAAAATGAGGTTTGAATAAAACAAGGATGTAAGCTGAAATACAGTTCACATAGACAGACAAAATGCTCCTAATGGGAATTTCAAAAAGCCAGAGAGTACTTTGTTGATATACTAAACTTCCTGTTTTGGGGGGCAGCTCACACAACAAAACTTGTACTGCCCAAATGCCAATAATACCCTGGGTTAAGAACTGAACCCCACAGCTTTAATGCGCCCATCATGAATCTGGATGAAGATGTTTGATGTTTGGTATTTGGCCTAGAATTCTCTCCTTGTCCTATACCTTGCCTTTAGTACATGTATTTCTACACTGTTGAAAAGATTGCACATAAAATTCACAGCACACTGCTTTATTGCCGGTAGCTATAGGATTTTCAGATTTACCTTGATTTGATCAATGGCAATAAGTGATGGGGGTTAAATAATAAAATTACTTTTCCTGGGCTTGCTAATTTGAACATAAATGAAAGGTTGATATAACCTATTGTAAACATACAGGATCAGTGTGAAACCTCTTAGTTACTTCAGGAAAATTTGGCACCTCATAAACCACAATTTCCCACCATCTTTCCATTGTCATCTGTCACAGTATTAAACTATCCCAAAAAAGATAGGAGGAAGAGGAGGAGGGAGAAGGGAGGAGGAAGGAGAGGAAGAGGAGAAGAAGAGAGAAGAGAGGAGGAAGGAGAGAAGGAAGGAAGGGAAGAGGGGGGAAGGAAGAAAAGAAGGAGAGAGGGTGACAGGGACATGAAGAGAATAAAGTTATTTGAAGTGATAGATATGTTAATTAACTTTATTGTGGTGATCTCTGCACAACATGTGTATGTATACATCAGAACATTAAGGTGTGCGTCTTAAATGCAATTTTTGTAAATTACACCTCCATAAACCTAGGGAAAATACTATTCAACAGATTACACAAAATTTTACTGAAACTTGGGATGATAGAGTGCTTGCCATTGAAACACTGTGCATTAATATCTGGCCTTAGTTTTCACTGTTGTTAATGGTAGTTTCAAAGATAAATTGAGCTTACTAAAAAAATAAATCTAGTGTTAAGAATTATAATTTGTACCAGACTCAAGGGGAAAAAATTCTTGCTCCAAGAATGCAGTTGAAATGGTATTGCTGCCAGAAGCTATATACCAGTCTGCAATTTATTTCCTCTGGAATAATAGAAAGGACTTCAAAGCCCTAAGAATACACATATGTTCCAAGTATGTCTAAAATCTAAATGCAGGAACCGGTAAGCCAACTTCCACATGATATAATTTGCAATTTATGTAACTTATATTACTAGGTAATATAAAAATAAGGACAGGTGGAGATGGACAGAGGACATAAATTAAAGAAGCAAAGAATATTGAGTCATGAAAAATAAACTTTCTAAAATACAAATGAGATCGCTAACTCCCCATCACCTTTAGGATAGAATCCAGGACCTTGCAATTCCTTTTACATTCTGATTCTTTGAAAAATAACAAATCTGTATATATTTGGAGTATTCATTTCAAAAGCAAAGAAAATCATGTAGAAGCATAACATTACCAACAGTAAGAAAGCAGGTAGGTGAAGTTCACTGTGGCATTTAACAACTTACGTATTCACTTGAATTTCTACTTTTTTGACAGAATTTGAGAGTATGTCAAGACAGCTTATTAGTGTTCTGTTTTACATCTTTCTTTACGAATTGTATCGTGGGGTAACTTAAATGTAAGAAACAAGGACTAGTAATTTTAACATTAAGATTCTTTAAAGTGAGAAGGGAATTTCTGGCAGTAGAAAATAAACAGTGCGATTCAAGCTCTTTTATTTTATTTGAACATAAGTTTTTAAAACTACATATTTAGCACTTTACTGTTTCTTTGGACATTCATTAGAGGAAAATTTTTTAAATTTCAACTGAGCTGAAAAAAATGTTCGGTTTTCATATATCACATGGAAGCAATTCAAGTTTGAGCTAATTCTAAATACAGGGGAACCCTCTTTATAACTCTTTATTGGAAGACATTTTTTGTGTGTTTCACAGTGATATTAAGAATGTCTTTACTATATGAGTTTGCCCAATGGATTTTTCAAAGAAAGTGTGTTACGGACTTTTCAAAGAAAGCCAGTAAAAATACCCATAGCATAGCAGCAGGTATTTGTAATTGTTCTCTAAACCCATATTGCTTAAATAAAATTCTAAAATAAGTACCAAAGTCTCAATTAGTAGATTACAACATACATAAATATAAGGAGCGTGGCTCACAATATATAATCTCTATATTGCTACTAGCTACTCTGAAGTTAATCAAAAAGAACCCAGCTCCCAGAAATCAAATTTAACCCTAACAAGATGCACTTATGCATTTCTAAAATCTGACTTCTGCGAGAAACCCTTTTTGGAGTCCTCTCATGGCTTCCGGCCCCATATCGCTTTATCTGATCTCTTGTCCAGCCCAGCAGCTTCACTCGCTGAGGATCTTCCTTCACAAAAAAGCCCCAGGAGACCACTCACTCCATGTGGAATTCCCAGGCAAAATTCTGAGACTTGAATGACAACATTCCAATGAACTTTACACACTTTCGAAGTACCTATGGTGGAATTTTGAACTATGAGGCAGAGATATATTCTGGTAGAGAAGAAAGAGACCTACTTCTCGTGGGACATTTAGGATTTACATTCTTTCGGAATGAAAGAGCATTAAGCAGAGTCTCCTCATAACCCAAATAAATGCTGTAAGATCAGTGGACATTTGCATCATGTGAAAGTGACAGAGAAAAGATGTTAATGTATAACCGCGTCCCTGTTCTCATCAAGTGTGGAGATTTATATCTGGCCTGGTGGGCTGAGAAGAAACTGGATAAGCCTGAAACTTATCTGTATTTATATAGAGGAATACTGGCTGGAGACAAAGAAGACAAAAAGATGAGTAAAAGGTGACAGATTCAAGAAAGCCTGTGTGAACTGAGTTCATGAGAGAGACTTGGAAGAGAAAATTCGAAAAGATTCACAATGCAAAGAATGAGACTTCCCCCTGGAATTTTCTTGGGACGTTGCAATAAATATTTGAATTCCTTTGAGTTAATTTTCATTACATGATTAGTATTGTTTTGACTGTAGCACAATCTATGAGGGATCTATTTGTCCCTTGGGCACAACTGGAAATGTCAGTCTTTCCAAAACACAAATCTGATCATTTCTTTCCCCTCCTCAAAGTCATTTAAAAGTTTCTAAACAGCCTTCCTAGCACTGTGTGATCTGGCCTCTATAAGGTTGAATCACATCTCCTACCATCACCAAAATTCTATGCTCCATTCATACATATAAGGAATATGTAGCTAAATGCACTGTGATCTCACTGGTTTTCATGTCATCACACTTTCTGCTGCTCCTTCAGCTTGAAATGCTTCCCTACCCCATTCATTCATTCATTCGCTTATACATTTATACAACATTTATTGAGCGCTTACTATGTGTTCAGTACTGTTCTAGGCATTAAGTGAACAAAGCTCAATAATAATAGGTACAACAATAATGAAACAGTAAACAAAACACAAAACAAGCATCTGCTCACATAAGATTTACATTCCCTTGGATAATCCTTCATACTATTCAAAATATACTCCATTATCATCAAAAATAGTGTGTAGACCTTGGTCTGAATCTTATTTATGCACACTATCTTTAAAAAAAATGAAACAATAGAGAAATTTGAATCTGACTGAATGGTTCAAAATACTATGAAATTATATATTTTAGGTGAGGTAATAGTACTATAGTTTTGACTTTTTAGTAAAAATGAGAGTCTGTCTTTTAGAGATACAGACTAAAGCATTTATGGATGAAATAATACGCAGTCTGCAACTGCAATCAAAATAGTCTTCTGAGGTGTGGAGGAATGAGGAGAGTATAGATAATATAAGATTGGTTACATGTAGACAATTATTTGTTTGTTTTGTTAGGATTTTTTTTTTTTTTTTGGTTGGGGGCTTGTGTTGGGGATCAAATTTAGGGCCTCGTGCTTGCTAGGCAAGCGCTGTACCACTGAGCTAAATCCCCAACCCCACATGTAGACAATTGCTAAGGTATCTTCCTACTGTTGTATACGTTTGAAATTTTCCATAATACAAGGTTTCTAAAAGGAAAATAAGAAAAAAGTCAAGATGCATTTGGAGTTGCCACCCTCCAGAATGTCTTGCCTGGAGTTCATCTTCCCAGACCCACTCCCTGAGACCCGAGGGCCCTGTGAGAGTCAGGTTACAGGTCGACTTAATGGGCTTAGGAGCCGCACTGCCAAGTGTGTCTGGTGGGCTGTGGAGGTGTGACCTGGGATTCACATCTGGTCCTCTGGCTCTTTTCATTTCTGGTGCTGCTCCCTTGCTCTGCTTCCTGGCTGGTCACCATGAACTAAGCAGCTTTATTCCACCATGCCCTTCTGCTATAATGTTCCTAGCTTGGAGCCAGCCAACTCAGGACTGAAACCTCTAAAACTGGGAGCCAGATTAAACCTCTCTTCTTTCAAATTGTGGGTTTTGGGTATTTTGTCCAACAACAGGAGAGCTGCCTAATACAGGCTCCCCTGGCTCATCTATCCACTCAGCTCACTGCACCATCACACCAGTTTACTGAGATGGGACAATTAGTCTTTAAGGGCAGATTGTCAGTGCCTTCCTCATCATTTCTTTCATCAGCTCCAATTACAGTGTCTGGCAGAAAAATAGACCCTGGGCACCATTTCTGCAAATGAAAAACCAAACACTAATGGAAGTGGGGAGGAGAGAAGGGAAAGGGGATAAAAACAAGAAATTAAGATGTATTATGTATATGTACCAAATCCCCACAAGGAATATAAACATTATGAACGATAATCATGTACTAATAAAAATATTTTTTTAAATTTTTTTTTAAATTTAAAAAAAAATTTTTTTAAATATTTTAAAAGAAAAGGAAAAAAACACTAGTAAAATCAGATTTCGATGAATGTAACATTGGTTTCGAGGAGACAGAAGCTTGATAGCTGCCTTCTCTGCTAAGCAAAATGATCTAACAGACGCAAGTCTACCAGCTCAACATTATTTATTGACTCCCTGCTATGTAAGAGACACTTTGCTGGAGACCATATACTCCTTATCAACAACTGTCTTTCTTCTTTGGAATTTCTAAGGTAAATTTAGAGAAGATACAAGGGTGCCCATGCACATGTGCACATGCACACAAATTTACTATTTTCTTATTGTTTCTCACTTTAAGATCTAATTGAAAGGAACAAAGATGAAAAGAAAAAAATTGGTAACTCTATAGCAATCTAACATTTCAGTTTACTCATTTTATGTACCATACTGATAAAATAAGAGTCATTGTTATTTAAAATGGTTTACCAGCATGTAACATTTGTACATATTTATGAGATACAGTGTGGTGTAATATTTTAATACATGTATACGATGTGTGTTGTTTACATCAAAGTAATTAATGTTTTCATCTCCTTGTCCTTATTCTGTATTTAGAACCTCTCTCTTATAGTTATCCATAAAATATTGTATTTAATAGGATATTGTGAACCTTAGTTACCCCACTATGCGGGTTTTAGAACACTAGAAAATGTTTGAGATAGAAATACTAACTACTTTTATCTGATCATTACACACTGTAGCCATATAACAAATTATCATAATGTACCTCATAAATAGGTATGATTGAAGTAATAATAAGAAACAAAATTACTTAGGCCATTTTAAGTTAAAAATTAAAACAACTTTTTATCCTTGGGGCTTTGTTCCTTCCTAAAAGAGTTAAAGCATAAAAAATATATGTGCATATTATTTATTCAAGTAATGATATAAAACTTGTAACTACTGAGGTTTCAGTGAGTGGTAAATGATACTAATCTCTACTCAACCACTGTTAATCCCACAGTAAGAAAGGATTATCAAATTACCAAACCTCATGATAAGGAGTACCTCAAAAGGCAAACTACCTACCTTAAAAGCAAAATTACATTGTCTGCCAGGAAGAATTCACATCTCATAAAGGGCACTTTCGAAGTACATGCGCTTAAATCACTTTGCTTTTTTACCATGACTTAGAATTTAACTTTATCAGGTGCTTAGAATTTAACTTTATCAGGTGCTGCCATAGTGACAATATTTGAGAACCTGTGAAAAATCTCGTTCAGTGATGGCATGATCCAATAGCTAGAAGTATTCTTCAGTACATTTAATTTCATCAATTCTAAGTTGAAATATGCTTGCAAGAGCATATTTAACAACCCACAGAGCATAACAAAGCAGAAGGCAGGATCACCACTGAACTTCCTCCAGTATAGTTGTAAAAAAAAAAGTCTGGCCAAGTTCACGTGATCTTCCCCATTGGAGGCTCACGAAATGTGCAACTGAAAGAAACTGAACACGTTATTGTGGAATAAACAAGGGAATGAATCTCACAAGTTCAGACTAATGAAGCAAGGTTAAATTAAAATCCTCTATTTCAGAATAACATGTATACATAGTTTTATTATTCTAAAAATGTACTGAAGCACAAAACAATGTATCTTGATAAAGATTTTAGAAAAACTCATATAATGATAGCCAGAATATTTTGATCAATTATCTGACAACGAATAATATTTCTAAAGAGGTGTGTAGTCAAAATATTTAAGTATAGTAATTTGTAGTAGTAATTTCTATTATTCATGAGGAAATATCTTAAACTAAGAGAACTACCTCCCAATTCCTGACTTTCAGTATTCTCTGGATTAGGAGATAGGACTCAGCAGAAACCTGGGAGCCAGAAACCTGGCTTAAATGCTATCTTGGATTCCCCTTTCCTCAGCTCTGTTCCCCTAATTACCAAAGTATATTATGCCTATGTGCTATCTTTTATCTCTGTCTGCCTGGAAAAGTACCTCTTTCCTTTCTAATTCATAATTCTATACAGCCCCATCTGACTCTTACCGCTGGGGCTTAGGCCTTCCTAACATTGAATATCCCTTAGCCATATTTCTATTATAACACATTACAAACTGATAATATTTTCATTATTTCAATCTCTCTTCCCTCAAAAATGTGATGGGTCAGAGCCAATTCAGTAAAAACACGTTGAAGAGGCAAACTCAAGCCAACATCCACAAGAGGGAGCCATAAATCAGCAATCAGAGACAAAGGGATCAGGTTAAAATGGCACCTGAAGGTCAAACTAAAATCTGGAAAATAGGGAAAAGAATAGAAATGAGAGCAGGTTAGCTAACAATGACAGCTCAGAATAATTGCCACAGACACTGGTAGGTTTGAGACTCACATTTTCCTAAGGGAATTATGGTGCAGGGGGAATTTTAAGCAATTTCAAGTCAAGTCAAACTAACAAGGCAGGGATGTTTCTATTTATGTGCCAAATAGATGGTCACTTATTTGGGAAGGAAGGATTCTGACCTCCTTTCTTGGAAAAGGGAAGCTACTGTCTGGTTCACCTGTGATTCCAGTACATAGGAAGTGCATGTGTGGGGCAGGCTGGATGCTCTGGGTAAGAGCAGAGGATAACTAACATGCATAGCTAGGGACCTATGGAAAGGGCAGAAAGTGCCAAGGCAGCACTAAAACACTCAGTAATTTATTCTATAAACCTATGTTAAATGCCTCATGTGTGCCAGTCACTGTGCCAGGACCCCTTACCTCATGGTGAGACTGTATAAGTACAAGGGAACGTAGTACAGAAAGAAAAAAACAGGTTTTGAAAAGAATATGCAGCAGAGGCTTCTAATGTAGTCAACAAGTTTAAGGAAATGATAAAGAGTGGGATGCAAACTGAGATCAGGGGTGAAGAACTCATGAACTGACCAAAACAATCAGTGGAGTTCAGGGAACCAGCCTGGGACAGTGGGCAGAAATAGCAAGGCACACTGGGAAGGGTTTTCTTCTGGCGGCTGAGCTCACAGGATGGGCAGGAGAGCTGCTGAACCCAGTCAGAGAGGATGTACAGAAGCTCCCCTCTAGGCTGTAGCAAGTACACAGGGGCCTATAAAACATTAATTAACTTAATGAATATGACTATCTCGCTTTGAGAATTGAATTAGCTTAATTGAGGAGGTTTTTTTTTTTTTGGTGAGGAGTATTTTTAAGCAATAATCTTCATAAATTTATATCCTGATTGCAGTTTTTGTATAATTTGGTCCTTGTTTTTCTTTCTACTACCCTATTTCCTCTCCTGTTTCTTCTATCTCTTCTCGAATATTACAAAGGTTCTTGTATCTTGTGAACTAAAGAAGGGAAAGGGAATAAAGCTTAGCAATCAATAGAATACTTTGGGGCAAGTCGTAGGAAGAGTCTTCACGTGGAAGCCATTGATTGTCTTAGATCTTCACTAGGCAATGTAATCCTCTTTGCAACGCGGGAGTAGCGAAAATTGAGTAGCCATCATGTTATTTTGTCAGTGCAGAAAGTATCCAAGTGGTTGATAGTTCACAGCTAAATAAAATGCTGTTTGGGTTCTTGTTGAAGCCTTGTGAGGATGTTATATAATAAAGGAAGACGCTTAGACGGACAGCAAGGCCACTTGATGCTTTGGAGCACGTATTATTTTCCCACTTCTTACTGTGTGGACACGTGACCCCTGCATAAACCCTGGAGCTGCCTCCGCAGGTCCTTGGCTCTGTTACTGAGACTCCGCCAGTTGATTCTCCTCAGCTTTGAGGAGAATTACAGGAGGAAGTTCACTCAGGGTCAAGGAAGCTTGTTTTCTTTTCCTCGTCCATGGATTTACTCTATAAACGGACTTGTCCTGCCATATGGAAGGAAATCCTCATTGTCTTTTCACACTTCGGCTTCCCTAACGCAAGCACTATCTTAAGAGTTGCGAGCAAACCACCAACTTATTTCACGTAGGTATTTGTTTTTTCCTGTAACAGTGTTGGGATCAAGGCCTGACTCTGAAACAGTTTGTGAGAATTTCTGGAAATATCAGGTGTTTATCAGGATGGATGGTGGTGGCTTGAAGATGACTTTAGCCCTCTTCAGTTCTGTTATTCTCTAATAATTTTAACCATGTTTCTGAAACTTTATCACACGAAATGATTTAATGATAAAACTTTCAGAAGTGCAAAATGCTAGTAAATCCTAGTTCATGATCTGGCCTGAGTCTAGTAATAACCAATGCCTCAGAATTTTAGGGCTATTAAAAATAAGGATCATAGAGGTTTACAAACCTTTGACTGTTTCTTCAGAAAACTGCAAAGATGCCACATGTTATTTTAAATGCAAAAATATTAGAACTCAAGGGAGCTATAATCAGAAAATAGTAGAGAAAAACTCCACATGAAAATTATACAGTTATAAATGATAAGATGAAAGAGAATTAAAGTGCTTAAATAATCAGGATAGTCCTGTCACTTTGCAGATGAGGACAGGTTTTGTACATGCTGACAAAACTGAGTGGAGAACCAGGGTGAAAATACAGGTCTTCTGTTCCCCCAAGTCCAAGGTCATTGTGCATCCTCCCTCCCAAACTGCACAGTGAGCAATGCATGTTTCCTATTAAAATTCCACACTAGTGTCTAGATTGAAGGATATGTCTCTATGTCGTTCCTTAAACATTTCCAAATTTCTTATTTTTAAATTTATTGCACTGTATTTGGCCTTTATTCTCAATGTTTAGCATTAGAACAAGGCTTTTGGGATTTTCTATAGTACAGAGATTTCCTGAGACCTTAGATTTTCCCCAGAACTTATTTCATCTTAACTAGTTAGATCTTTGTCTTTAAACTCCTTTATTTTCATTTAACTAAGGATGTGTGTCCGTTTCTTTGCTTCTCACCTTTTGAAATCTTTGCCTCATTTGACCATAGGAGATTAAATACAATTTAATAACTAATAAGTATAGGAGTACAGTTGGAAAACCGTGACAGTTTTGCTAAGGAGGCAGTATTTTTTAGACAATCATAGGAAATATGAATTCTCCAGTGTGGTCTATACACTTGTTGGCACTGAAAGGTAGCCACCACCTTTTCTAACTCAACCATCAGGGCATCTAATCACAATGTCTTTCTACCAAGATAAGGAATGGTTATCCCCTTGGATATTTGAAAACAGTAAAAATATACTAATTAAATTAAAAACATGAAGGTTGTTAAAGTGAAACTTTTATTTCTCCAGGCTGATTACAGTTTCAAAGAATGAATAAAAAATGTAAATTATTAAAGCATTTTATACTCAAATTATTTTGTATTCTTGAGAAGTTCATTAAAAGAGATGCTGACATATCATCCAACAAGTTCAAAGCACTTCCTGATTCATAAAAGAGAACTTTATGCCTGTATAATCATTCTGTCATAAGGAAAAAAAAAAAAGACTTTGATTTTACAGGAAGTATCCCTCCCCATCCTGGAATTGCAAGGAAGGAAAAAAACACAAGTCGATGAGTGGAAAAGTATGTAGTGTCAGTATTAAATCTGGTATATTTTATGTCCACAGAGTTTATGTATCATTCCAATTGTTATTCTGGCTAAACAGTTTACCAAAGTATCTCTCTTATGAAACACAAAAGTGAGCAAGTTTAAAAACACTGACTCATAATCACCTGCTGCTTTAAAACATCCAGTGATATGCATACCTATTATTCAGAGGTTAGCAGGGCCCTCTAGATCTCTCTATTCATTCTCCGCCTTTGTCAACAAACCCAAAGGCTA
>PVJO010012456.1:0-53684 GCA_004026905.1 Hystrix cristata
GAAGTTCCTAGTGATTTCAGCAGTGTGTAATGGGAGAGGAGAGCTATAGACACTAGCTTTTTGGCAGTTGTTTAGAGTGTGGCGATACAATTCAGACTCACTGGAAGTTAGCAGATCATGGGATTAGATTTGTCCACTCTACCCTCCCTTAGCCCCCAAATGATTTAATGATTTTTTTCCTGAATCCACATAACTCCTACAGAGGACTTGACAAGTCTTTGTCAACCCTCTTGTTTTCCTTGCTGAGCTGTGGCTAGAAAAGTATGGAATTCTGTTTCCTTTCTTTTCTTCCACACTTCCTTCACACTCTTGAGACTGTGCCTCAGCCTTAGCCAGAAAGCTTGTGTCCGGTATTGCTGTTTTCTGTGCTTTACCACTATTTTTATTACAATTCTCCTTTTTCAGCTTTCTTACACAAAGCTTTTAACAGTCTCGATTTCTCTTCTAAAGATTGCATCTTCCTAACAGAATCCTTTTTCATGCAGGAATATTACCATGTTGTCAATTTAGATCATTTTGATCAATTATTTTATTTTCTTTTTACTCTAAATTCTGTCATGTTTACGAATCCTGTATCTTCTACACAGTGCTACTCATAATCTTTCTGCTTTTGCAATAAACTCCCCAGTATCACATGATTTCACCTTAGTCCACAATCACTGAATCTCTTTAACAGTGTACCATTCTAATTTAAATCGTAAGACAAAAAATGTTCCCTGATATGTTTTAAATGGCCCACAATTTTCATAGAACCTTGAATAGTTTCCCAGGATCTTTTTTCAACTTCCACATACAATTATTTTTAATTGTCCTTTTCTTTGAAATGAACCTAAAGTATAATCACATATCTGATATTTGTACTCAGAACCAGCTTATATCTTGCTCAACCTCATCATCGTTTTTTTCCTCGGAATTGAGGCCCATATATGCCAGAAGAAGCTGAAGCAACAGTCCAAAGCACTGTCCTAATTTGACACAGATGGGACATTCAGAAATTGGCAGGCTTAGTAACCAAAGTAGAAACAAAAGTTTGCTATGAAGAAAACAGGGAAAAACCAAAAAATCTTGCCAGATCTACAATATAGCTACTCTCTGGTTTCCAAAGAGGTTCTTTGAGAAGTGGAAGGAAGAAGAATGATGAGAAGGAAGATTCAATCCTTTTCGATGATAAATAAGAGCTTTTTTTAAAAAAAAATAAATGAATCATGAGCTAGTACCAGCAATTAAAATTACTCGTTCCTTTCTAATTTTTATGTTTACTTTCTTTATATTTAGAGTTATCTGTCTCCTTTTTAAGTATTTGGTCCTGTTGACCTAAATTTGTGGTATCGAGTCCAAGTTATGCAGTTTCAGCAAGAATCTTTCATGGAATATCACTAAAGAAACAACCATCTGAAAAGCAAGGTAACCCTCAAATACTAGAGTATCGTATCAAAAACGGTGTCTCAATAGTTCCAGAAGATAGCAATTGAAAGAAAAATTCTTTTTCAAAGTTTGAGTTAACATCTTGTATCTTTTTATATTTATATTCATTAGATGAATTTTTAAATCCTTTTATTACTTTAATAGTGCTATTTTTAATTTTTATATACATTTTTAAGTAGGTACTTTTAAGTCTTTGGCTACAAGATTACTGCACAAACCCTAGTATATGCTTGTTATTGGGATGCTTGTTTACTTCAGTTCTCCTAATTAATAGAGTCCATAACACACACCTGAAGTTATACTCCAAATTACCAAAATGCAACACAGAAGAACAAATGTGAAAGTTACAGCTCAGAAAAGCAGTTTATAGTATCTTCTGTAAGTCCATGTAAACTCCCTGTTTTTCAGTGCAAGTAGTTGTCTTTATAGATAGATAGTATATAGATAGGTGGTAGATGGATGACATAGATAGAGGATGATAAATAAACAAGAGAAACTAACAAGAGCATCGGATTTGCTCTGAGGTATATTTTCCAATTACTTGCTGTTCAGGATTAGATGCAGGCACAGTTCAAGGGGGAGTAGCTTGGTTTTTCCTACTCCCAGCAGCAGATGTACAGTAAAGTCACCTTATACTTCTACTTGATAATTGTTCTCTCTCTCTCTCTCTCTCTCTCTCTCTCTCTCTCTCTCTCTCTCTCTCGCTTGCTCTCCCTTCTTCTTCCACGGAACAGCCACAATAGGGAATATATTAGGCTGTATATTTTTAGTGTGTCAACATATGAATTTACAACTGTAATTGAGATTCTGGTGCTATATGAACTGAAAGCAATGTTGCTCTTCAGATACAGTTATTCCTTTTCCTCATGTTCTATTTTAAAAGTCATTGTAAGACACTGGACATAGTATTAATATATCCCATCAAATTTAAATTCTCCCTTCAAGTCCACATGAATGCAAATAAGAGCTTATAGTCCCATAGCCATAACACAGAGTGTATACAAATGTTGGCATCTCCTTCGGTTCCCCTGATACACATCCAGGTTTTATGGATGAGATTTTGGAGCCTCTTGTTGGAAATTTAGCTGTAATAGCAAGAGAAGTGACTGCAGTCATCCACAATACATGCCACTACAATTACACCTCACGGAGGCATAGAAAGACAGTGTTTATCCCTGTAAAACGGAAGGAACACCTGCAAACGTAGATGGGAGGAAGGTCAAGAGCATCATAGAGCACCTGGTACAGGGAATATTTTTAATCATTCATTTCCTGGAAGAGAAACAATGCTAAATCTCCCTCTCGATTGAACTAACTTATTACTAGAAAATTCTGCCAAGTTTCTGTTGTGGGATTTTTCTATTCATCCAAGGGAGGCTATTTATCACAGTGAATAACACCCTTTTCCTGAACCATGACTCTTCAAGTGAACTACTAGCATAAATGCATTCCTTTGTCATGAATGAAAACAGCCAGTGAACACCTGTATTAAATTTCATTCATTCCATGGGGAAAAGTCTGTACAAGTGCTTTTTTTTCAGTACTTGTATTTTACTCTGATATGCCCATTGTACTTACATGAAAAATAAATGTTTTAATCTTGGGGAAGTATAACAGCATTATATTCAATTGAAAGTTACGGCAAATTGTCATTAAATGGCTGTTTAAAGGATTTAACTTAGCAATACATTTTACAGCCTTGTTCTCCATTGAAGAACTGCAAGAGTCAATTTTTTTCCAAAGGGATAAGAATTTACACACTGTTAAAGCATAAAATATTATAACACTTTGCAGAGATTTAGAAGATATTCTAGAAATATTAGACTAGGAAAATACATTGACTGCAATCAGAAGAATTTCAAGATTACGGAGCATTTGTATTTGGGGATATATAGTCATGAATAAACATTCATGGAAGAAAAATTGCATTTAAAACAAAATGAATTATTGCTCAGCTTGAGGCAAAATATCCAATTGATACTTTTTTTTTTCTTAATGCTCTCTGCAGACTTCAGAAATTTAAAACAACTAAACTTCCATGCTATAATTGGGGCTAACATTACACACGCACACACACACATGCACACACACACACACATGCACTTCATTTCACATGTTATTCAATCATACTCTTCCTGTGTGAATGCCATTGTGGTCCCAATTCTCTTTGTCCTGTTCCAGTGTCCACACTGTCCCAAAAGCTCACGTTTAATATTATCCTCTATGTGTTGCAGCTAGATGGTGCTAGCCATCTCCCATTAATAATCTGATAGAAAAGCAAAAGCTAACTCAAGGTTTTCCTATAAATGAAATCTTTTTAAAAGGTTCCTTTTTGTGTGGTCTTGGGGATGGAATATATAGTCATATGCATGCTATGCCAGCTCTTCCCCACTAAGCGCTACCATCAGCCCTTGAAAAAAATTTTACAGGTGTGAGTTGGGCAAGGGAAACATTTGTTTCTAAATTGACTAGATTTATGTGGTAACTACTACATATGGAACTGGAGTGGGGGATCACCTAATCGGAAATTATAGAATCATATGAAATTATTAACATCTCTTCAGTGCATTCATTGGAGAATTATAGAAATGTTCTCTCTTTCCCTGTAAAAATAAAAACATCTGCAAATATAAAATTGTATTCTTTAATGGTGTTCCATGTTGTTATATTTATGCAAGTTTCTCTTTCTTTCTTTCTTTCTTTCTTTCTTTCTTTCTTTCTTTCTTTCTTTCTCTCTTTCTTTCTTCTTTCTTTCTTTGCTTCTTATATCTTTTTTATTGAAAATGAGGTTATTTGGTCATTATAATTTCCTTAGAACAAAGCATAACTACAAGTGAAAAAAACACCCAAGTGAGCAATTTTTCTTTTCTCTTTATTTCTTTCATACTCTGCCTGCCTCTAAGGAATATTGTAGCAATGGAAATGCAAAAAATCTCTATTCAACTGCCTCAATATCTAATAGCATGACAGGGGCAAGCCAGTTAGGATCTTAGAAATGGTTAATTTCATTGCTTCAAACCTATAGGAGTGAAATACTTGTCATTTTGATACTAATTTGGCTATTTTTTACCATATGAAAATACAGAAGCAAAACAAAGGAAACAATTCTTTTGGGGTGTTTCTGACCATTGTACTGATATAAATAGCCCAATATACAGAAATTAGTGAAGTAATGTATAAAGTTCATGAACACATAATCCTTTTCAGTGTCAGCAAACCTTGTGGCCTCTCCAGATCTACAAAAGGAAGAAATTTAGACAAGTATACTCACCATTTTTGAAACAGCTAGCACTTTATTTTTAATCTAATCAATAAAAATGGCAAAATCAAAACAAAATTCAGAGCTTTTGATGAAAGCTGATACTTGTACATGTACAGATGACTAAATATAAGTATATATGTATGTATATATATGGTTTGATATGTATATATATACATCTATGTATACTATATATGTACAGTAAACACCATCATATAGAGGAAAAAGTGACATTTGCTATGAAAATATGAGCCACCTGTTCACACCCCAGTTATTTCTGTGTTTTAATTAATTTAAATGCTAAAACTTTTACTTTCCATGAATCACCTAGGATTATGCTAGGATATTTTAAGTAGTAAAACAGAGACTTAGAGGCTGGACCTGTATTTGTCTACTGGGTAAGGTAGGATAAAAGTTGGAATCTTTACCTTCCTCATCTGTCTGCCAACTTTATTACCTTACACCTTCAGGTGAGATCCCTTTTGGCCGTGCATGTGGACAAAGTTCATCGCTTAAAGTGTGTATGCAAAGCAAACCCTACATTTACCTACCCTGTCTTATCCTCTTTCAACACAGAAGGCACCAAGATTAGAAGCTTAGCTAAAGTAATGTTCAGGATATGCAAGAGCATCCCATGGCCAGCTTTTACAGTGTTCTCTTCCAGACCTCTTGGAGCAATGTCTGGAACTTTCCAATTACTGTGGCAAACCTGCAGTCACTTCGGATTCCAGGAAAAGCAGAGACTCACAGACTACCTCATAATGACTCCAGCCACTGTGACAGTTAAGCTGAACTGTTGACTTGATTGGCTTAAGATTCGCCTGGGGCTCAGCAAGACACACTTCTGGCTGTGACTGTGTGCGTCATGGAGGTACAACCCTGAGCACTAATCTGGTCTCTGCCTCCTTCCTCTCTTGCACTGTCCTGGCTGCTCTGCTTCCTGGCCATTATGAACATGAAGATCATCTTCATGAGACATGAAAAGCACCTTTGCTTTCCCACCTTTCTGCCATGATGTCTTTGCCTTGGAGCCAGCTGCCCGTGGACTTACACCTCTGAAAGGACAAGCCAAGTAACCATTCCTCCTTCAAGTTGCGTGTGTCACATACTTCCTTTAGCAACGAGAAAACCGACTAATACCCGCCTAAGTGGAAGCAACTTTACTATGACACGAACAGAGGCTGCCCCCTAAGCTGTAGCCTGAGACTGAAATGACCCCTCAAATGATGATGGCTTTGCTAGAACTTACAGAACCAGTTTTAAAATGGCCAACTAGACTACAACTTGGCTAGGATTACCTCCCCTGCCAGCTACCCAAACCCCTGAAATTTGTCCTTGTTCCACTTTTCTGTAAAACTTCAAGGTCTCTCTCTGTCCCTCAGAGACAGATCTTGAAGCTCCTTCTCTGTCCTCTAGCGCGGTCAGCTGGTTAAGTCTCTTGCCCTGATCTACACCACTGCTCATCTCTGTGCCTGGTATTGTGAGACTGAGGACAGAGCCTGGCCTGTTGGGACCCCTAAAGCTAGGCCTCTTGACCTAAATCTCCAAGAACACTACCATTTCTCCCTCCACAGTGGGTTGTGACCGTCAAAATGATATGTTTATTAAGGGGTTTTTATCCCAGATGGCTAAAAAAAGAAAATATAAGAAAGTTTCAGTGAATTGACCAAAAAGATAAGCTTGCATGAATTTTTCTCATCCCAAGTAAATATCCCTTGCTTACTAAACTAACCCAAAATATATGCAATCTAAACTGAAAGAAATTAACTTGCTTTCTATATTTCAAAGATAGTATAAGGAAGACTGGATCTTTAAAATACTCCGAAAACAGCCAATAATGGAAAACATTTGCTTAGTAGACGATCTTATGCATAAACACACGAGTATCACAGAAAAAGCTCAGATATTTTTTGCAAAAAACTGATGACATCTGCCCTTACAGGAAAGCAAAATACATATTATTATGGTTTCAAGACCACTCAGAAATCATCCTTCATAACTACATTAGCAATATCAGTGACATTTTTCTGTAAATAATGTGACTATTACATACACTTTTATGTAATTTATATTTTTTGCATAAATGAACTCATCTGTTTTTGCAAAATGTCATTCAAATGGAATTCTTGTACATGTCTGTGATGATTTATCTGTAAATTATGAAACTATATATTGCATACGGTTTTATTTTGTTCAATGATCAACCTTATTTTGAATCGTTAAAGAAATGACATGTCATTTCAAAAAATAACTCATATTATAAATATTTCTGAGCAAAATCAATAGTATATGCACCACCATGAGTATATTAGAAATATATTCTTCTAGGTGGAGGATGAGTATTTTAGAAGTAAACCGCCCCAGGATGGGAAAAGCATTGACTTAATAGCTCGCACTATGGAATCTAAAGATGTGGATTTTTGCCAGTTTTTGTACATCCACTTTAAAAGGATGAGAAGTCACAGAAAGCTTGCCAGACGCTGATTTCCTAATGAAAGTAACATGTTGTATTCTCGTTTTTGCCTCCAAAACATTATGGTAGCTAGAACTGAAGCAGCCTCAATGTAAGCATAAAAGACAAAACTATGTCAATATTCTGAGGAAAAAGGAGTGGAAAAGAATGACCCTGAATGTGGATGCACTGTCCATGTGGCTGGGGGCCTGAGAGGAACTAAGAAGGGGAAAGCCTAGAGTTGCTGTATTTTTCTGCTTTTGCTGCCAGTGGACATCGGACTCCAGGGTTTTCATCCCTTGACTGTGGACTTGCATCAGTAATTTCCAGGGTTTTTAGGCTTTCAGCCTTGGACTGGGGTGATATGATTGACCTGTCTGTTCTGAAGCTTCTGGCTTTTTAGACCAAGCAGCTACCTGTCTTCCTCACCCTTCAGCCTGCCTGCAGGGAGCCATCGAGAGGCTTTTAAGGTTCTGTGGTTGTGTGAGTGTGCGAGTCTATCTAAAAAAAATCTTCATAAATATATATATATATATATGTATATACATATTTCTACTTGTTCTGTTTCTTTGGAGAACTCTAAGTAATATAATCTGTACTAAATCTTGTTAAACAAACAAAAAAACCCAAACTCTTCATAATTAGTATACTTGTGTTTTCTATTACTTAGAGATGGAAATTTACCTATTTAAAACATATTTCATTTGTACTCATTACATTTTAGATTAAAGTGGTTAATTGTTGCATTACCTTTATCTGTGAGTGACAAGAAACCCAAAATAACATTGGTTTAAACACATTAAATGTTTATATCTGTTTTGAGAAATACTGAATTACTATGCTATGCTGTGTCACAGATCTGCACCTTGCATATCAATATGTTTGTCTCCTGCATCCCAAGACCATTTTGTATATGAAGGTGGCTATTTAAGACCTTTCTAGCACATCTATCCACCAGCCAAAAAGAAGAAAGAGAGAGGAAGAAAACAAAGGATACTACTCTACTCTATTCTATGTGCATACCACATTTTCATTGCTCATCTGTTGAAGGACACTTGGCTGTTGTGAACAATGTTGCAATTAACATAACAGTAAAGATAAATTTCTGTTCAGCTTTTAAAAAGAAGAAAATCCTGCCATTTCTGACAACATATTTAAACCTGGAGGACATTATGCTAAGTCAAATAAGTTAGTGATGGACAAATACTGCACCTATATAAGATGCATAAAATATACACTCATAGAAACTGAGAATACAATGATGGTTGCCAACAGGTGGGTTTTGGGGAAAAACCAGAGCTGTTGTTCAGTGAGCGCATAGTTGCACTTACGCTAAGTGAATGAGTTGTAGTGACCTGTTGTATGACAGACTCTGAGCTGCCTGTAGTTAGTGATCAATTATAGCGCATTTCAAAATTCTTTGAGTGTATATGTTATGTTCTTTCTTACCAAACAAACATACATACAGCAGAAATAAAAACAAAAAGACAAAAATACCCCTTGGAAGACGTCTGTTACTTTCATTGTGGTGATGGTATCATGAGTAGTTGCATGCATTCAAACCTGTCAAAGTATGTAAAATCAATATGTATGGTTCTTGATGTAACAATTATAGCTTATTAGAGCTGGAAAAAAAATCAATAAAACTGGCACTTGAAGGCATGAAAATCTATCTGTTTTGTCCTCTACAAGTTAATTATATAATCATATCTCCCTTAAAGAGAAACTGAAAAAATATGAGCTGCTACAAAAATCTATTACTGAAAAGACAAGAACCTAATCTCCTCAAGAGAAAAAATCCTAAAATCTCCTCCACCTTCTATAGCCAGTGTCAAGACCACTCTCCCTCACTGTGTTGCATGGAATTCTCCATCAGGTGCACATAAATGATGGTGCAACAGAAGCAGAAAGTCTTAATAAAAACACACAGCGATGACACAGCCGTAGCAACAGTGAAATCTAGTTAGTCAGGGATAATAAACACTCCTGACTACGGCAGAAGCATAGATTTTATTATCAGCACCACCAACGGCACCCCATGTGAAGACTCCCCTTTTAGAATCATTCTCTAAGCATTTTTGGGTCCTCTGAGAGGTTCTTCATTATTCTTTATTGTCCATAGCCAGGTGTGTAGTAGGCGTAAAGTAAATATGCTCTTCTTGGGGACTACACAGATTCAGAGCCCAACTTTTGTTGATACAGATTTATGAGTCCTGTGACTCTATCAGGTAGACAACTCAGCGACTTTTTGCAGTCCAGTCTCGCTAATGCTTTCCTCAGCAACACCATCTATACCATAATGCTATAAACTTAGTTATTTGTTTCAAATTGATTTCCTATCTCTGTTTCCTTCACAGCTTTTGTTTAAAGCTAGTTTTCAAGTTTGAATTCTCTGATCTTTATCCATTCCCAAAGCTCTCAGTTAGGACTGGTTACCTTGGCACCATTTCAAACAGCGCCAGAGGACAATGATACATTTTGAATGACCCCTCTGAAGTGTATGTTGAAATTGAATTGTGCTTGTAACAGTGTTTGGAAGTAGGATTTTTAAGAGGTAAAGAGGGCATGAGGGATCTTCCCTCATCAATGGAGAAACAGAGCGGGTTATGGCAAGAGTACATTGTTATAAAGAGCTCTTTGTCTCTGTTATGTTCTCCCATTCAACTTCCTTTACATAGGATGACAGAACAAGAAGGCTCTTTCTAGATGCTAGCACCATGCTCTTGGACTTCCTAGCCTCCAGGACCATGAGCAAATGAACTTCAATTATTTATCAATTACCCAGTCCTGGTATTCTGCTACAGGAGCAGGAAACAGACTTACACAGATAGGAAAGCAACAGAGTCAACCCTGCCATTAGACTTGGGCTAATTTTAGGGCAGGATGTCAGTATTTCTCAAGTTTACCATTTTGAAGCTCCTTGCTAGGGCTCAGTTTGGCATATAAATGTAGCTAGTTATTTCAAACTTTCAAAGCACCAATTTATGGAAGCTTCTATGGATTTTAATACCCGGCCAAGCCAGAAAGTACTTTCTATAACACATGAAACCCCCTTTCTACCTTGTTTATGGCTTGGGCAGCTTCCACCTAAGTTCATCTCTCCAAACTCTTTGTTGACAGCAGTAGCATTTCCTGAATTTTTCCTCCTGTTTCTCACAGTCTGGTAGTGGTCAGGTTTCCACTTTGCACGAAGTAGCACTTGACTAAAAGTGTTTCTTCCATGACATGACAAGGTCAACTGGCAACCAAAGACAGATTTCATAATCTGAGTCTCTGCCATGGTTTTTTTAGGCACTTCTAATAATCACACTTCTACGGATTCTAAAATGCTAAAAAAAAAAAATAAAGTCCTGATTTCAGCCAACAAACTACCATTTTGAAATTAAGAACAAATAATGGTGACTGAACCAATCTTCACCTAACCAAAAATCCAGGTCACTGTGGCAGGACTTGTGTGGCAACACTGTCCCAGTAAGTTCCATATGACCTACAGTCATCCATCTCCAAGGCGTGGCCTTTTCACTGTGATTCAAAATGGTAGCATTTGCATTTTAGAGAACAGGATGAAAGAAAAGCACAAAGAAGAAGGGCAAAGTGTGAACACAAACTGTCTTTCAAAGAAGGTACTAGACACTAGGGTAAAAGCTTCTGCTTATAGCTCACTGGTCAGAATTTAGTTACAGTACCATATTTAGCTGCAAGAGAATCTGGAAATATAATCTTCATTCTACGTACTATTAATCCCATTTCAAATTCAAAGAAAAATGGAAGAATAGTTACTGGAAGAAGTTGCCTGCCTATCATACTATTCTGCCATTGTTTTTCTTTTCTTTAACACAAAACATGTGAACTTAATATGTTCCAGAGTAATATTTTAGTGAGGAATAGACAATACTCAACTCCTAGTCAAAGCAACAGAATGAGAACAAAGCTTTTCCTAGGAATCAGCAATTGCATGATGTGAAAAGTCATTTTTTCCATAAAAAGTTTTAAAATATACAAAGATAAGCCACTCTATTGACCTCACTGAACCAGTGTACTACTCAGATTGAAAATATCTTTACTAGTCATTAATTATCAGTAAGTTCTAAAAAAAATATTAATTCAAAGGGAAGGATCTATATTTTAGGATTTTAGAGTTTTCTTTTTTTTCAGTGCTGGCTTCACAAGCTTGGCAGATACTCTTCAGAATCAGTTCCTAGGCCTTATTTTTTCTTACTTCTCTCTTCTTGTTTTCACTGATATTAAGGAATTCATAATCATACTTTATTTATTTTTATAAAAATGCTTATCAATTCTGTTTACCTTTCAATGACTTGGGTAAAAATGGATGATTTATTCCTTACCACTCTGGTAATTTTTCTTTGACTATTCTAACAAATGTTTGTTCTAGCTAATGAGCAAAATGTTTCTAATCCAATGTTAAACTAGTATAAAGCTAGATACATTCTAAGAAGTGACTTTGAATTTTATACTCTTTTAGTGCAGTGACGATAAACAAGTTTAAATACTACAGAAGATAACCAAAATATGTTTTCAAACTCTGGATTTGGTTTAATTAAATATAAGCAGCACTGGATCAGAAATAAGTCAACTTCAAGAAAGGCAGTATTTCTTTGTAACAAACACATATTTGCTTGCCTTATTGATTAATCATTACATTGTAAAAGACATTTCAATAACATTTATCATGCATTATCAGTTCTTTATTTTAAGAAACCTTAAACTATTGATGTAAATCTCAGTGGGTACCAAGAAGTTTTCACTGAGTGGTTGCTAACAGACTCAAATTTCAGGATCAGAAAATTTTACCCACAACGATTGAGAAAATGACTACTTACACTAATAAAAAGAGGAAAATAAATTTTGAATGCATATTTATTTATACCCCTATATGTGTTATATAATACACATATAAATGTGTGAAAATACATAAGTATCATCAAATATAAATGTAGGGAGAGTCGAGTGCATTGATAGTTGAAGAATACCATTTCATACTAAAAGTATAATATATGGTACAAACAGAAATCCTGATTTAAAATTGAAAACATCACTCATATGTCCAGGTAGAATTGAATCCATTTAAAGCATCATTCTTGTAACAAAGGTCATTGCTCTATTTTTTCACTCTATGCATCTAAAACTGATTGTGATATTCAGGAAAAAACTTGGACTACACAGTCATTTGAACAAACGTTTTCATATGTAAGATACATAGAATATTAGTCCCTGTAAATACCCAGGGAAAATAATCTCTTCTTGAAATTATTTTTAATTTTACTCTCTTTAGGGATCTAAAGAACATTTCAGCAGTTTGGAGGACCAAGCCATCCCCAAATTTCTTTAATGTCTGCTTTTTTAGACAGCACTAATTACGCTCCTCAGAATATGTTGTGCTGAATGCGCTTGGGGAAATGCTGACCTAAAACAATATCTGAAATGGTCATTCTCACTCAGTACATTACAAGGAGGAAATGCTTGGTTTATAAGAACTCAATTTCAAGTTCCTGAAAGGGAACTATACCATAATGATGTTCTGATTTAAAAGAACTTTAATTTTTTCCTCATAAAATAAGTAGAAGGAAAACTTAGTCAAATCAACCAAAGAGAATAATTTCTTCTTGACCATTTCAGTCCTTTGCACTATTTTGCAGGTATTTGTCACCATCTGGTATCTTCCACGGCCTTCTTGCCCCATGCTGAGGCGTGGGTATACTTCATGGGCGTATTATCTGAGGGTGAAAATGTAGAAAAGTCACTGACCGGAAGAGGTGGCGAGAACAGAATAATAAGTGGTTAGAGGGTAAGCTACTGTGTGGACTGTTTTGTCTGGGGTGTTTGGGGTGTTCCATTTTGTCTGGGTGTTTGTCCCAGTTTGAAATGGCTCCAGGGGTATGTTATTCCATTTAAAGTCTCCATATCTGACCGGACAACCATTTCTCTTGCTTTATATGCAAAATAAGTCCTGTAGAGAAATATTTAGTTTAGTCCTTTGTTTTGTGAGGGTTGTCTGCTCAGTCAAACAATAGACCCCTTATAATTAGGGATCATATTTGCTGGAATCTCAGAAAGTTAGAATAACACAGAATCAGGAAGAGAAGGAAAAAAAATAAAAACTAAATGAGACAAATAAGATTGGAAGATGTATGCCAGGCATGGTGGCACACGCCTATAATCCCAGCATCCCAGATGCTGAGGCAAGAGAATTGCTGCGAGTTCAAGGCCAGCCTGTGCTACACAGCAAGACTTTGTCTCAAAATACAAAACAAAACAAAGAGATTGGAAGACGGGCCCCTGGAAAGAGAAAAATTGTGTAGGCAAGGGTACACAATTTTTATTCTAGGTGACTACATGTTTTAGGAATCCATACCCTTTCAATTTATCTTTTTCAGTTCTTCACTTTCTACTAGAGTCTGCAGATGTGTCGAACCTTAAACTCAAGGGTTGGACAAACATGGCTTGCTTGGGCTACATTAAGTGAAGAGAAATTAGTTGAGATTGCATATAAAACATATAATCACTGCGTATAGGTAACGAAATGTCCTTCTTAAATTATTTGTTTTATAACACAGGTGTGCCCAAACTGCAGGCTGTAAATTAAATGTGTCTGACAACAGGTTATTTGTTAACCCATGATTTGCTGCTTCTAGATCAGTTCTTCTCTCCTATTGTAGTGATTCATGGATATAAAGGGTGCTATAAAATGTAGCTATAACCAGCCTTTACCTCGCTTATGGAAAAGACATGCGAATGGCCAAGTACTCATTGTTAACATCACTTTCAAACAGAACTACAGAATGAACATTACCTTTTGTCAGAACCTTTTCACATTTAGCTTATTATTCAAGATATTCCATCTGCAAAAATGAGAAAGTATTTCCTTTGTGAAGAATGTCATTGTAAAACAAAACCCCAGAAACTCAGAGTAGATGAATCTTTTAAATGATTTTCTAGGAAAAGTGTAATCACTTTTCCTATTTCAATCTTTCAGGAAAGAGAATGGCCAAATAGGCGCTTTTGTTTTTTAAAAAATAAATTGGCTGTCATTTACATTAAACTTGTCATTCTACATAGGACTCCCCTCTTCAGTCCTGTCCTCTGCTCTGTACCCTGCAGACTGAACTTCTAGGGCCTCAATCTCCTTGGATTGATTTCCTCTGTCTTGTGTTTGGGGCAGGTAATAGAAGCACCAGCAAGAAACACCAGGGTAGGAAGAAGAAGATAGGTCATTTTTTCTCCTATTTTTTGCCTCAGACACTTTTTCCCCCAATATAATTTATTTTAGTCTTTATTTACACTTTCATTTTCTCACACCAGAGAAACAATGCGGTTTTAAACATGTGCGTCCGATTTTGCCTCAGACACTTTAGTTTTTGAGGTTTTTTTCTACTCGTAACCTAGAGGTCCCAAAGGTCCATTCCTCCATTCCGTCCCTCCTTCCCATTCCCCTCCTCCTCCTTCTTCCCTCCAGTCCTTCCTGGTTTTTTTTCTTTTCTTTTTTTTTTTTTTGTACTGGGGATTGAACCCAGGTCCCAAGCACAGCGGGCAATCACTGTGCCACTGAGCTACATTCCCAAGCTGTTTTTTACCTTATTTTGAAACAGTCTTGCTGAGTTGCCCAGACTGACCTCGAAATTGTGATACTCCTGACTCGCATCCTCTTGAGGATCTGTGATAGAGGCAGGTGCCACTGCGCCACTGCTGTCTTCCGGTAAGACTTTTTTGGTCTTCTATCTTCCAGCACCCAGTAATCTTCAGTAACATGGCCTCTGCTGTCGTCACTTTATGCCCAGCGAAGGCGAAGGCTTCCTGAAGTTTCCAGTCTGCTTTCTCTGCCCACCCTTGAGTGGAGTGGAATTATGTTCCCTGCCAGAACTCTGATTGACACAACTCTAAAATCTAGTTTAGCATCAGATTATACCCTTGGCTGCATGAAATTAAGAACAGAATTAATTTAAATGTATATAATTTCATAAGAATATATTTAACTGTGTCATGCTGCTTGAATTCTACTTTATGCTGTGGAATAAAGGGCACATAAAAACATAAGAGGAAAATTATGTCTTTACTTTCATTCCAGAAGTGAAATAAAATGAACACTTAAGAACATTTAGAAATCAATCAGCACTAAATTGTGTGGTTATTACAAGAAGTGCAATTGAAGCTCAAAACATCATTGTAAACTAGGGACTTAAAAAAAAAAACTGTTAGAAAAGGATTTACCTGAAAGCAATACTTAAAATAACCTTGAAAAAAGAAAAAGAAAAATTGAAAAACTGGAAAAGAGTTGCAAAACCGGGCATAGCAGAAGTTGAAAAGTAAAAGTACCTGGAACACAAGAAAGAGGATTGTGGCAGAATGTAAAAGGAAACAAGAGCACAAGGTGGATAGGCCGGCACGTCCCCCACAACTTAGACTTACCCGTACTTGATACTTGGTATGTCAAAGCAAGCGCTTATGTGCTTAATTCAAAATGATGCATAACTTCAGACAGTTGTCTAGGTCCTCCGTACAATCTCATTGTACATCTGGGCTCTGGGTTCTGGGTTCCGTTTCTCTACTACCTACAGTCTGGCTCAGTTAGTTACATTTTCTGTATGCACCATGCCAAGTCCCGTGCTCAGACTCTCAGTCCCCTTTCCCCCAGCTTGGGAATAGCTATTTAGTGCTCATTGACTTGGATTTCAGGCTGGTATTTGCTCCCAACTTATCAATTTTCTTCCTTTCAGAAGCCTTGAGCTGAAGATTTAACCAGAGTGCAGTCCAGATATTCTCCCCTCCCACTACTGGCTGTGTCTTGTCAGTGAGAGGCAGTGGGCAGAGTGGACGGAGCAAGGAGCTATTGCCCCGTGCTGCTCCTTCCTGGGTTTCTGTGATTTGACAGTCGTGTTCTTTCTTTAATTAAGGCATAGCTGCTGTTGGGCAAACTGCGATCCATGGCTACAGCTTTTCCTGGGACCCAATAACAGGTCACTGCCTTGCCCCTTCAAACTCAGCAATGACAGTAACTCCCCACTGCGGTTAGTCTACAAAATTACTTCAAACTGATTGTAGGTTCTCATAAATCTGCCCATGGCAGTAAAAATCCCACCATTGTTGGATCTGTGAAGTGCAGCTAAACGTGCCCTTTGGTTCTTACTATAACCATGACTAATACAGAAACAACATGCAGTTTTCAAAGGCAAACAGATTTGTCCATTCTTTATAAAAGCGGCACAAAATACTTCAGTATAACGTGATTACATATTATTTGAACCAAAAACTTTGACTTTTACATGATAAATTCAACATCCAATAAAGTATGACCTTATAAAATATTTTCATTTTTTTCTTTAGTATTATCTCCTATGCTATTATTAATCTTTTCACGAGAAGAGTTAGTATCTGTCACATAATTATTTTGAGCTACTAGGGATCAACCCTAGGGCTTGGCGCACAGAGAGCAAGCACTGTACCACTGAGTGACACTCCCAGCCGCATGTATTTCTTCATTGAATAAAGTCTGATATAATAGTAACCATTAAATAGATTTTGATATAAGGAGTTCTGGCAGATTATATTGCTAAGCACAAGTCTTCTCCATATGCATCAACTCTTTCCAGAGTTTAGACACCTAGTTTGATGACGGATGTAATATAAAATTCAAGTTGACATTTTTCTATGTTGAGTTTACTGAAGTCATTAACTTTGATTTAGGTAATTATCCATATATACAAGTTCAAGAGAAGCTTTATCGAAAAGGTAAAAAAGATGTCTAGTGAAAGGTCAAATCCAATAATGTTTACATTATTTTTCACAAATCATAGAGCTCAAAATTAAGTGAACAAAGAAAATATAAAATTAAAGAAGTGAATAAATTCATAGTAAAAACTCTTGGAAAAGAGAATCTTAATAAAGAGTGAGAGTTATGAAATCAGAAAACAAGAATCCAGGATAGTTGTGACTTTCTGTTTCCCAAATGAAAATCAGGATTAGTAGAGTTTGCTTCACAAAAATGTTACAGAGGCAATTCCTGTAACATAAAAATATTAGTCTGCAGTGAACTAGGGGAAATGTCAAGCTGTGAAGTATTAGTGTTTTTCCTTTGTGTTTTGCCGAGCCCTTGCCAGTATCTAAATATTTATTTTTATTTTTGTTCCAACTAGAATTGCAATTCTTTGACACCATAGATTTTGGCCAGCTTCTTACAAATATCCCAATACCTAGGATAACATTTAAGTGTTTAAAAGTGCTTAATATAAATATGCAGCAAGTGTATGTAATTTATGCCTAAATTGACTCTAAATTTTAACCTAAATTTTTCAAGTAGAAAACATTAAATAAGTCACACAAATAGAATTCTTTAGCGGAGAAATTGTGACAATAGATTAGTTTCAAAATTGACAAAGAAAATAGATCCATTGTAATAAATCATGAATGGTTTAATGGGAACCATAAAACTATTTGAATTTACTGGAAGCTGATTTTTATATTTTAAGATTCTTTATTAAAAGAAATACAGTCCTGTTGCTCTTTTCAATTAAATTTAGGTTTATAGCATTTGAATACAACTGACCATAGAGAAGCAGTTGATTTTGACTGTGGAGCCAGTATTAGGTCACTGATTCCTAAAGTATGCTTTATGAAAGATATTTCCAATTTAAAAGTCATTTAAATGTGATTTTATTATTTAATGAACGCAAGCTTTCCTCCTTTAGTGTAGATGAATGAAAAATAGCTGCATACTTCTTAGTTTTATTTAGTATATGTTTTCCTCACTAATAAATCTTTTTACTTTAAAATTTATTGGCTTCTGATTTCCATTGCTCATCATATATTCTTTCTTTCCCCCAATTACTTAATTCACTGTATTTTAGGTTCATTACTAGCGGCTGAAGTTTTCTATATTATATAGTGTACAAATTATTTTAAATATTGATGATCTGTCCTCAAATTTTATGAGTTTACAAGTTTAAACAATGTTATATATTCAAAGTGTAATGGCCCCCATGTTCATTATATAGAAAAGTTTCATCAGTGAGAAATTTCTTCATTTTCTTAATTCATCAATTCCTCTACCAATACTAGCCCTTGATATTAAACTATTTGTCCCTCTCATAATAGTTTGTCTCCCCTAAAATTTCATACAAAGTGTACTATGTAGTAAGTAATTTTGTTTCTGGCCTCTTATTTCATAAAACAGTTTTGGAATATACCCATGTTGTGGAATGTATCAGTAGTTTTTATATTGTGAAGAGGCATGCCATTGCATGAGATTATACATTCTTTTTTTCTATTTCCACTGGGACAATTTTCAAGTTATTGCAAATAAAACTACTGGGAAGATTGTAGCAAAATATTTTATATGACTTGATTTTAATTTGTCTTGTATAAATTCCTAAGAATGGATAGCGAATATATTTCTAACTTGAAAATATTTCCTTGTATATAAAATTAGATTTATTTACAGTTAGAGTATTTGGTTGTTCAAATTACAAAACTCTCCGACTAGTGGTTTTATTGCAGAAAACTTTTTAACAAGCAAACCAATTTCTCAATAGCAATTGAGAATTTCTATCTTTTTGGAAAGAGCTTGGGTAACATATGCTTCATGATGATTGCTGTTTCATATAAAATTTCGAAGTTTTAGCATTAAATTTTGATAGTTCCCAATAGTTTTAATTTCTATGTTGACTAGACCATATCTCTCAATAAATCTTACTCATTGAATGTATGAACTTTTTGTTGTTATTTCTCTGTACTGAAACTTTTAAGCTTTTACATGTTTGGAATGGTATTTCTAATTCAATTACTTTTACTTCTGCACTTTTGGTTTTATTGTTTACTCTTCATCTGGGTTCTTACAAAGGAAGCTTAACTCCTGAAATATGTTCTAGTTTTCTAATAAGAAAATACATTTAATTTATTCTCCTCTAAGCATCTAAACTAGGTGATATTTTTAATGTTTAGCAGTATTTTCAATTTTGTTCATTTGTATATATTTACCATTTTTTAACCTTTGAATTATTTATGTTTTCTAATCCTCACTTATTCTTTAATGTTTTGATTATTTGAACCTAAATTGCTTTGAGATCAGAATATAGGGTCTGTATCATATAATGTTTTTGAAATTTGACATTTATTTGCAACTTAGTACATTATCAAATTATTCATGTTGCCTTTGGGCTTTAACAGAATATAACTATCAGCTTTGGATGCCAGCTTTCATACATACATGAGTTTGTTATTGCTTCATGTTAAGTATTTTGATCAATTTTTTTAGCAGTTAAAATTTTTGTTTAATTCAATAGGCATGCTAAATTGTTCTGAAGTCATGATGGATTTATCCATTTTTCCTTGTATTTAAGTCCATTTTTATTTTAGATATTTCAAAATTATTTTAATTGGTATGTGCAAATTTAGTTAGACCATGTGAAGTGAGTAAGTTTTGACTATCCTCATCTTCTTTATTATTGTATCTCTAGAGCCTGATCTAATATCCAGTATATACTGATGAATAAATACACATGACATTATTTCAGAGCTGGTAACATTTGGTCAGATTTATGGTGAAATTTACCTTTCCCATACATTGCAAAAAGTATTCTGGGAATATATCAAACTGCATCAAGGTAGAAATTCTCTCTGAAAGTTTTCGTTTTTGTCTATTCTTTAAAAATTAGGTTGATGTTGATAGAGAGAGTGAACTATAACTTTGAGTCTTTCAAGAAATAAAAGAAGGAATAGAACATGCAATATGGCTGTTGGAGGAGGAAATGATCATGTAAGACAAAGAACAGGGAGCAGAGATAAACAGGTAGTTCTGTCACAGCATAATACTCATGTCAGTCAGCTTTCCATTACTGTGACAAAATACTTGAGAATAGTAACTTAGAAGGGAAAAGTTTATTTTGGTTTTCAGTTTTAGAAGTTTCAGTCCATGGTCAGCTGGCCCATTACTACATAGTGAGGCAGAGCTGTTCACCTCATGGCTGGTGCCAGGAAAGGGAGATGGTGAACACCCTGAGAGGGAGAGGCCTTGGACAAAATACAGACCTCAAAGTCATGTCCCTGATCCACTTCCTTCAGCCAGGTCCCACTTCTGAGCCACCTCCCGGTAATGCCATCAATTAATGAACCAATCATTGGATTAACCCACTGATGAAGTGAGAGTGCATGTGACCCAATCATGTTCCCAAATCCCCATATCAGCTGGCAAACAAATCTTTTAACACATGACTTTTAGGGCACATTTCAAGTCCAAACCCCAACAATGCTAGACTGACCCCTTTAGAAGCAGATCGGGAAGGAACAATTGTATGGAGTCTTTATCTATAGCACAGTTCTCAAAAAAACCTCAGGCAGGGCGAAGGGGAACTAAGAGAAAGGATCATTCCCTGGTAGAGACACATTTGTGAGGGAGGCCTAGCTCTTTAGCCATTCATGGGGAGCAGGCTGTCATGCATTTGGTGCAGCATGAACTCTGCAACACATCCTGAAGGTGCAGCAGCTGGAGAACATCACGTTACTCTGTTCCTCCCAGCAGATTCTCGCTCCGAGAGAGTGACACATTTCCATGACCACCAAAAACATGAGGACTTTATGCCCCTTCAGCCATGTTATCAAGTCACACTGGCTAAGTTTCCTGAGTAATCTAAGGAAACTGAACTTGGGGCTTCCAGGGAAGTTTTAAACTAAAATCAGACCATAATAAAATGCTCCCTGTCCTTACCTTAACCAAGAGAAAGTTTCAGACACCCAGTCCCCAGAGATGAAAGAGTTTCTGCAAGTGAATCAGCTCTATGGCTGCTCTGTCTTGTATACTGTTCTAACCCCATACTGCACAAAAGTCAGCCTTTGGCCGGCATTATAGCCTATGAAGTAATTTACACAGTGTGGATATATGTGCACGCTGTCTTAGTAGACATGGCCGTGCTACCTGCCCAAACATTTCTAGCTATTGGAGCCCTTCTGCTACAGATATTTCGAAGTCTATGTGTATCTTCCACAGAGCTGTAACCTGAAAGACAAGGTCCAATCTAATTCATTCAGTACATGTTATTTGATTATTCAAGTAATTTTTGAAAACAGAAACAACCAAGAAAGCCCCTTTGTTCAGGCAGCAGTATAAGCAATTTCACTTTAGAATCACAATCCACTATTCAACAATATAAGATGTAAAAGCAAACACATATTTTAGTCTCTAGTTCTTGATTCTCACATGGCATCATCTAAAAGACTAGTAAATATATCTCATCAGAATATTCCACTCTCTGATCGTCAGCATTTAATCTACTGAAATTGGAGCTAATGCTACTCTAATCTATTTTAACTGTCACTAGTAGCTTTACAAAGTTTAATGAGTTGGAGAGATGTAGAATCAAAAGTGGCAATTGCTAACAATTTTCTGAACGAGAAGAGAAAAGTTCTGCAACTCAAGTGTTGCACAAGTAATTATTATCTTTAGGATGGTTTGAATGTGCTCTTTGTGATTTAAGCCCAAGACAAGTACACAATCTTTTTAGGTTGATGCAGCTATACCAAAGGTTGTCCATGTTCCAGGCAAACTCTTGCCATCTCCTTTGTGCCTAATTAGTAATTACTGCCTCTTGATTTGCCAATACTTGAACGGTGAAGTATAGCACATGTGGTATGTGGATGATTTTGTTTTCTATTCAAGACTAAATAGCATATGAAGAATTTATTGTACTTGAATATCTGAACTAATATTTAGTAATGTAAGGTAAACAGCACCTGCCCTTCGGGGAAAAATACAACTGACATAGGTATTATTTAAACTATATCTCTTCATAGTAAGTTTTAAAAATATGTGAAATATAGAAAAAATAGCCCCTGGAGGGTGTAGTGTGTTTACAGGAATTAGAGTATATGGACCTCAATTTTAGGCTCACTATATAAATTTGGATATTCTTTAAAAAATTTTTCAAAACATAAATGCTCTTAAAGTCCACATTTAACTAAGGTCATCTGGAGATGTGTTGCTATTAACATTTTAAAGAAAATTATTTATCATGTCCTTTTACTTGTTTCCTATGTTGCTTGGGAAAAATTACTCTCTGCTACATGATATGTTTCATTAGAGAAAATGTACCACTTTGCGTACTGCTCTATTCCCAACTCTGAATGATGCTTGGCATATGTAGGTACTTAATTATTACTCATCTCATAAATTCAATGAACAGTTATTGCAACACATTAACCTGTTTCACCATAGTTTTACCATGTACCAATGCCCTTCTCCACAAGTACCTTGGGAGGATCTGATTTTCAAAATTGAAAAGAAAGTCAACCCAAAACTAAGAACTTAAAACATAAATGATTACTTTATATCTCTTACAAATTTTGTGGGTCAGAAATTCAGAAAGAGTCCCACTAAAGTACAATGGCTCTAAGTCTCAAAACAAACCGGTAAGTAGATCTCGTATTGGTCCCTTTCTCACCACTGAGACACCACAATTCCCAGCACCCACAGTTTATGGAAGGAGAGGTTTATTTGGCTCTGGTTTTCATCCATAGTCATCTGGCTCCAGCACAGGAAAGAGGTGTGGCGGTGGAGAGTTGAGGAGGGCTGCTTGGGCAGGGCTGCAGGAAAGGACAGAAGGAAGGGAGGAGCAGGGGAGTGAAGTAAGCCCTTCCAGGCCAGGCCCCCAGTATTTTGTAGCAACTGTGTTATAATTATTAGCAGGTGTGCTTAAATATTTTTAGAATTGAGTAGAACTTCAAATATGTGTCACAAGAATCAGATGATAATTTCAAAAAAAAAAAGAAAAATTTACAAGACTAGCGTATTTTTAGTGAGATATCTGATTTTGCTGTTCACTATTTTTTCCCTCTTGTGAACACATTCTATTTAGATGAATGAGGAACTACTAGTATACCTCAAATCTGATAGTGCCATTCTCAACACAAAAGAATTACTAGCAAGCCTTGCTTCCCGTGATTTTATCCTTAACAAATATGATGACTGTAACATTATTGCTGAGGTTAAGGTAATGAGGCTGAATCCACTAATATCGTAGTTCTGTATCTTTGTGCGTATGTGACTAAACTTTATTTTTCAAGTGAGTAAAAATTATGCATAGAAATTCTTCTTGTCAAGTTTTTCTAGTAATTCCTTTTGGTTCAAGTCCCTAGTCCAATAATCTTGTGGGGTTCAAAAAACAAGCAAAACAAAACAAATGAAAGAAAATAAAAATAATAAATAAGATGAAAACTCCTAACACTGTCTTAAACTGGCTTGTCTTTAAACCTTGTGACACAAGCCTTCTTTCAAAAGTAGCTTTCAAAGCGGAAAAGTGCATGCTGTTTAGATTGACACATTCTATCACACAGACCACCACAAGAAGGAAATAATCGTGTCTGAAGTTTGAACCCCTAGGGCTGCTTCTTATATGAGTTGCCAGTGCACTAAAAATAATGCATGCAGAAGAAGCACGGTGGCATTTTTTCTTAGGAAAGAAAGAGAAAGAAACAAATGGTATGGAAGTAATTTGATATTAAATCAAGACGACAATGTTTCATTCACTCCTCATGTTGAACCTGCACAAGCACCGGGAAAGAAGTGGCCCACACAGATGCCAGGAAAGAGCAGCAGCAATAATAATCTGTGATGTATGTATTTAGAATAATGGTTGCTATTTAGAAATGGTATGGTTGACATCCTCATTTTCATGTGTAAGAGTCTGAGTGCTATGGATAGGGAGAAAATGGAAGCAAAGCTGTATTTTTTCATGTTTGAAATCCACTGCTAATAGTTTGCTTCTGATTCCTTTAAATACTTGATATTTATATATTTTCCTCAAAGATTAACTACATATATATTAGCACATTAGATATACTAAGGCATTTAAGACACACACACACCCCCATAGGGAAACATATATCTATATAAACATTTAAAATTAAAATTACTATTGAATTATTAGTTCAATAAAATCTGACTATTTGACATTATATAGGCAGAACAGAGTTTTGTATAGAGGGATAGTATTATTCATATGTACTATTTCATTGCTATAGAGAGAAACTCTTTTTCAAGATACAACAAGGTGAAATTAGTAATTATGCATTTTTGAGAATAGGAAAATGGTGTACTACAAAGCACCCAAGAAACCTGGATAATCCCAAGATACACTTTACGTTTTAGCTCTTTCTAGGAATTTAGAGGAAAATAAAACTACTCATACCTGGCTTCAGATCAGTGCGTTATTCAGAGGAAGGAAACAGTTAACTTCAGCCTTAATACCATTTGTTCAGTATCTGGAATGAACAGCCAAAATAAATTAGGGACTTCAGCAAAGTTGCTTAGCTACATACCAATGCAGTAAGATCACACCCTGCTTTTCTCCACCAGACCTCCTGGACAAAGAACTAATGTCCTTTACTCAGGGACAAGTAGATATTTTTTCCAAGGCCTGTCTGTTGTATAGAGTGCTATACAAGATATGACTGGATAATTTGTTTGTATAAACGTGGGGTTTATGGGCTTATGGGGCGTGGCTAGCTAGAGAATGGACGTAAGTCATGCAATGCAGTAAAGTTAATAGATTTTGCATGAGAGAAAAATGTTCACAATCTAGAGAGCTCTGTCCATGTCAGCAATGCCCGTGATCAGAGAGAAGGATGCTGCTCTCACATCCAAACCAAAAGTATATCTACATCTGGATAAAGAGGGCATTTTTAAGATTCTCATTGATTCTCAGACTTCTCTAAAAAATGTTTCTCATGACCCAAGAAACATTTGTATCTTTTTAATTATTAGCATAGGTTAGAATTTGGTAAGATCTATGGCTTCTGTGACTTTCACTTACAAATAAATCACTTGTCATATATACAAATACTTGTCAATATTATATATTTGATGACCTGGGCAAAAACCCATCCCGCATTAGGACTCTGACTAAAATCAGTCTCCTGTACATCCCATCAAATGTAGCCTGCAAAGGTAGGAAAAACATTGGCATGGGGTTGTTCAGAAAACAAACTGTGAACCTGGTCTTGAATGTAGAATATAAGCCTTTTTTTAAAAAAAAGCATCTAAAATTGTAGTTGTTGATATCTTCCTTTATAATATTAACATCTTTTGATTTTTTTTATGAAATTTAAGTGATCCCATTAAGACTCTTTTATCATATTTAACTGATTTAATAAAACCTTTATTAAAGTTTAGAAGAAACTATTTAAACCCAAGTTAGATAAATAGTTCTACCTAAGAAAGAGCAGTCGATTTAGCACTACTGGCATACAACATTATTATATCACTATGAAAAGGCATATTTGTATTTTACCTTTTAGACTTCATTCTTCTGGATAAAAATACTTAACAAAGATAAAATAAATTATCCAAATGAGGCTCTAGGCACAGCAAAAGTTTATGGTTTACATTAATTTTTTTCTCTTTGTGGAGTGTGTTCTATTTATTTTATTCTATTATTGTATCTTATTTCCCGCAGTTGTATGGATTGCAGCACAAAATCATATTACTCTGTAAATCATAACAAAACATAAAATCAATTCAATGTACATAACATTTAAATATAAGGTACAGTTTTATATCTGGTTTCATTGTTTTTTGCTTTTATTATTGGCGGGGTTACTATTATCATTTTATCAAATTCCTAATGCTAAATGTTATACCCTGTTTTAGTCTCCAGGGAAAGAACTGTGAACAAATTAGATACAGTATCTTCATTCGAAGGTATAATGATCCAGTAACAGGGCCATAAAAAATAAAATTGATAAATGCAGAGTGTGTGTGCGTGTGTGCGTGTGTGTGTGTGTGTGCGTGTGCGCGCATGTGTGTGTGTGTGTGTGTGTGTGTGTGTGTGTGTGTGTCTTAGCCGCTTTTTTGTCGCTGGGACAAAAACCCCACACCCACACTTTAAAAGCAGAAGTATTACTTTGGCTCACATCTTCAGTCCATGGTTGGCTAGCTGCAAGGCTGAAGGGCATAGTGAAAGGGCCTGGCAGAAGGAAATTGCTCAGGTTATGGCAGTCAGGAAGTGGAGAGTGGTTGGGGATGCGGCTCAAGTGGTAGAGCACTTGCCTAGCAAGTACAAGGCCTTGAGTTTGATCCCCAGCACTCCCCTCCATAAAAAGAATCAGAGAAAGAATGCAAGATACTTTGAGGGAGATATACGCTTCCAAGTCACAGCCCCAGTGACTTCCCTCTTTTACCTCTTCCTACGGGACTGCCACCTAAACACACATTCAGTGAGTGAATCCACTGATAAGCAGTGACACCACCACCATCAGGATGCAATCATCTTCCAAAAGCCCAACCTCTGAATACAGAAGCCTTTTGGAAGACATTCTAGATATAAAATTTCTAATGATATTAAGTGCTGGAAAAGAAAAATAAAGCTCTATGAAAGAATGAAATACATACCATACTGCATCTATTTCATCTAAGGATTTTAAGAAAAATCTCCTGGATGCAAATATTTTAGTTAAAAATTGAAATACAGGTGGAAGCTACATTTATTTTTATTTGAATAACAGAATTGCTTTCTTTGTACATAGAGGTTAATAATGTGGGAGCTAATTCAAAACCTCAAAAATATACTCAGAATATTTCAATAGGACGTATTTTTGAGAATCCTGAAATAGGTCATCGTCAACTGTTTAATTATCATAGGTTGAAAAATTTCAAGAAATATTGGACTAAATGTCAAGGCAGGACCTATGTCTTCCTAATTTTGTTTCTCTTGTATTAACTTAGTCTAGTCTTCAATGTTGTCTGTCATGCTTCAGCTGCAGTCCAAAAGTTTTAGTCACCAAGGACTGTATTGCTTAATAGAAGACTATTTGAATAATATTTTTCTGGTCCCCAAAATGTAGAATGTCGGGATTTTTGAGGTGAAATAGACTCCTAATTTAAGAATTACTTTTAGTAATAAAAATTGGTTGCAGTTTATAAATTTATATTTTGGTGATATAAAAAACAAAGTTTACGTATTTTAACAACAGCTGGCACACTTAAAAATAGGGATAAAAAATAGTTACTTGATTTCATTCTATAGAATTATTTTGGATTATGACACATTAAAGAAAATTTTTAATCAAGTTCAACAGTGTATTTTAAGGCTCTCTGACATATTTTAATCACTAAGTATATATGCATACATATGTACTGAACAGCACTTTTCAAGGGTATTAAATGAAAAGTTACAAAGTGTGCAAAATGTGTAAATTAGGAGAAATTTACAAGAGTTTTTGATTTTTATTTAAATCTATGTGCAGAATACAGTTCAGCTCAGGCATTTTTCTTAAGGGGTAACAAGGACAAAATAATGTGCTCACAGACAAAACAAACAGATGAATAAATGCAAATAACTCATATTGATATTAGTATTTAAGGTTGGTTCGAGGGCTTAGTTTCTAAAAAGTACCTCACATGTTTTCCATATTTGACAACTGATAAAAATCAGCCCCAACAAGCAAAATTTTAATACATAGGTCTTTCCCATTTTTTTTCCCATTAGATTCCAAAGAGCATTCTTTAGTTGTTGAGTTTGGTCTATCAGCTTTGAAATTGGTGTAATACGTTCTGTTGCTGATGGCGAAAAAGAAAATGAGAAGAAACATAGAGGAGCTAATTGAATTATTTAGAAAGAAATGATGATGCTGTTTATAGTAAAAGGTCACTATTCTGAGGTAAGAAGATGAAGGATAGAGTTCAAGGAATAAGAGGATCAAAACCAAACACCCACCTGCCTCGACCAACTGCTGATGGAAGACAGAAATGTTCAAAGGAAAAATTAGGAAAATGCCAATTCCACATCAAGAAATATGAAGCATGTATGTTTTTCTCTATTCCTTCCATCATACAAAACTAAAATTCCTGTATGAATATAAAAATAGTCTGAAAAATGTAGAAAAGCCAGGAGACTGCCTGGGGAATTTGAGAGTCAAGGAAAGACAAAGAGGAATTCGCTGCATTTTTTTTTGGTTTGTTTTTATTTTTTGTATTTTCTGCTTTATGTATTCATACTAGGTGCTGGAGAAGCCAGGAAACTGAACTCCAGTTGGTAGAGGAACAACCCTAACCCTAATTTACAGTATTTTAATAATAGTTTCAGATTTGAAATGAATCTTAGAAAAAAAACAGTATACTACTCCTTGACACAGCTGCAAGATGCATTGATAACATCAATGACAGTATGGATCGATGAAAAATGTAAGTGAAATGAATATTTTTTTTTATTATTTTTGTATTTTTGGTGCTGGGGATCGAACTCATGGCCTTGTGCTTGATAGGAAAGTGCTCTACCGCTTGGGTTAAATCCCCCAACTCCCTCAAAATTTCTTATTGTTTTAGTTTGAAATCAGCACAGCCAGGATACATTGAGGAGATCCCTTCAACATTCGCCCAAGTAGTAAAGATATTCTGGGTCAAGCTCGGAATATTTTGTATGCACTGTGGCTGACGAGCCTGAGTGAATGCGAGCTCTCTCAACTCTCCCATCGACAGAGCACGTACCAGCGTTACACAGCACACTCATGTACGCAGTGTGAGGCAAATTGGCAGAGATTATGTAGGAATCGTGTTCGAGACTAAATCGTTTGATCCAAATAAATTCCTAAGCTGAAGGCTGTACAACTAGAACACAGATTGGCACCCACTTGTCTAAAGGAAAGCATTGTAAGAGCTGTCAACTAGCATAAATCACAGAATATTTAGTGTAAGTTTATAGCAAATTGAAGATAGTTATTTTTAAACAATGTTCAAGTAAATTGTTGGAATATTTAAGAGAAGTTCAGCGGCTTTATGAAGTTTTACTGACATATAAAATCTGTATATATTTAATGTATGCAAATTGATGAGTTTCAAGCTAAGTATTTACTTGTGAAATCATCATCGAGACAAATCCATCACCTCTCGACGTTTTCTCCTACCTCCTTTCTCATTATTATTTTTATGTATGTCTGTACTGAGAACATTCAACATGTGATTTATCTTCCTAGCAAATTTTAAGAATACAGTATAGGGCTGTTAGCTGTAGGCCTACACTGGATATTAGATCTCCAGTCTCCCTTATCTTGTGTAACTGACACATTGTAAAAAAGTATAACCATCACCTCATACTTATCCTCCCCTTCTTGTAGCTCCTGGACACCACCATTGTACTGTTTCTTCTATGAGTTTGGATTCCATATATAAACAAGATCATGCATTACTTGTCTTTGTATCTGACTCATTGTATTTACCATACTGTACTCCAAGTCCACTCATATTGTTATAAATAGTAGGGTTTCCTTATTTGTTAAAGAAAAATAGTATTGTATTATATGAAGAACTTTTTTTTATTCATTCATCCTTCAGTGGACTTTTTGAATGACTCCACATTTTAGCTACTGTGAGAGATCCACGAGTGAATAGAGGGGTGCAGGTACCTCTTTGCAATCCTAATTTCAATTATTTCAGGTACATCTTCATACAAGGAATTGTCAACTCGTAATAGTACGATTTTTTAAATATTTTCAGGAAGCTGTGTCTCCCAGAACAGTACGGCAACGTTTTCATAATAAGGGTACAAGTTCCCAGTCCTACGAACAGCGTACCGGTGCGCTTCTTTCCTCCGTATCTTCCCCGTGTTTATTCAGTATCTGTGCCAATTTTTTAAATTGAGTTATTTGATTTTGGGAGGGGTTTTTTGCTGTTGAGTTGTGGTAATTGTTTACATATTTGGAAAAATAACCCCTTATGATATGTTTGGTCTACAAATATCTTCTATCATTTTGTAAGTTTTCTCCTAAAAAAAAAAGAATTGTCTCCTCATTCTGTTGATTCCTTTTTTTGTGTGCAGAAAAGTTGAGTGTGGTATGATCACATTTGTCAATTTTTGCTTTAAAAACATTATGCAGACCAATGCCAAGGAAATTTTTATCTATTTTTTTCTAGGAATTTTGCATTTTCAGGTCTTAGATTGAAGACTGTAGTGCATTTTGAATTGATTTCGGCATATGATGTGAGTTGAGTGTCTGTTTAAATCTCAGGTGTATGTCAGGTTATCCCAATACTGAGCAGACTGCCCTCCCTCCATTTTGTATTCTCAGTGTCCTTGTAGATCAGCACAATGTCCTTCTTGAAGGTCGGTTTATTTCTGGGATCTCCAATCCTTCTTGTTGGTTGATCTGTCTATTTTTATGGTAATACCATGCTTTTTTGAATACTACAGCTTTGTAGATTTGTGGTTTTTTTGGAGACAGGGTCACACTAAGTAGCTCAGGTTGACCTTAAATTCAGCATGCATCTCAAGCTGGCCTCAGCTCGGTGCAGTCCTTCTGCCTCAGCCTCCTACGTGCTGGGATTACAGGTGCCACCTCAGTTGGCTTTTGTGGACTATTTTGAAATCAGGTCATGTGATGCATCCAGATTTGTTCATTTTTCTCAGGACTGTTTTGGTTATCCAGGATCTTTTGTTGTTCTAATCAAATCTTAGGATTTATAAAAATATTTCTTTTCTTTGAAAATGTCATTGGGATTTTTGATAAGGATTGTGTTGAATTTGTAGATTACTTTGAGTAATATGGATATTGTAGTCATATGTTTTTCTAATCTATGAACACAGGATGTCTTTCCATTTACATTAAGGTCTTTTTCAGCTTCTTTCATCAGAGTTTAATAGTTTTAGTGCACAGATTTGGTTAAATATTTCCTAAGTATTCCAGTCTTTTTCATGGTATTATAAATGAATCTATTTCCTTGATTTCTTCTTTTTTTTTGAGATGTATATTTTAATACTCCTAAAAATTTACCTGGACAGGAACTCTCCAGAAATTTAACCCTGCTTTGCATTTGTAATAATCTTGTATTTTCAAATGTTGAGCTATTCCAAAAATCTACCTTGTTACAAGTAACTATTGATGGAATGGATCTCCCAAATATTTTAACAGGAGAAGTTTAGCAAGTAGGTAACACCTGGCTTGTAAATGCGATACACATGAGTATAGTGTCTCCAAGAGGCAATTTTAACAATGAGATAGAAAGAAACTCCAAAAGTAAGACAATTCTTATTAAGTAATTGACATATTTTACTTTATTGGTTTGTGGCACAAAGTTGTATCAAAAAGCAGACCATTTCTCACTCACCTGACTATCCAATGAGAATTGGATACAACTGTTCCACACCGACTTACTTGGGGAATTAGGCTGACTGTACCACACCTGAAACAGAAAATAATTTGGGCAAATAAAGAAAAGAAAAAACTGCCAAAACATGCCCCTGATTTTAAATGTTCTACTCTGAAGGAATACAAATCACATTCACACATATTTCACTCAATAAAGCAATTTCCTTGACACGCAAAAGACTGATGAATGACTAAGGATGAATTCTAACTTTTAGGTCTTTTTCTTTTTCTCATATGTAAAATTTAAATAAACTGTGAACACAGTTTAAATTTTACATTTTCTCAGAAATGTAAATTCACATTCATACAAGAAAAGTTTACACTTGCAAGTTTTCTGTCACATAGTCCTTTTGAAACAATGTTTTAAGAAAGAATTTACTGGTGCCAAAAAGCGAAGAAGTTGTCTATTAGATACACTTCAGTTGAAGTAATAGAATTATGACTGGATACATTTCTTCCCTCTTCTCTTGTAACAAGCTAGTAAGAGTGTGTGAACACTACCTTCCCTCTTCTGTCTCTAAGGATATTATTTCTCTAGTAAAACACTATTTCTGTCCCACTCAGATGTTTCATTTATGGTCAGACATAAAAATACAAAACCTCAGGGTTGGGCATTCAGCTCAGCGGTAGAGGGCTTGTCTAACAAGCACAAGATCCTGAGTTCTATCCCCAGGGCTGCCACCCCACCCCACCCCACCCCAGGCAAACCAAAAGAAAAGAAAGAAATCTCAAGTACCATGATAAAAATAGAATAGTAAAATTTAATGTTACATGTACAACATACATTTAAAAATACTGTTTTTGTTGGGAAAAGGGGACTATAAGAGAATCACTGTTTTCTAGAAATCTAATATTCTAAAATTTCCATCTTATTTAGTTTTAAAGGAATCAAATACTTGATCTAGATTTTTGATTTTAGCACTTAGAAATCCAGAGACTCTCGAATTTTCAAATTCTCACGGTTTCTTCTTCAGTCTAGTTTTGGGTAATAAATGCTGAGAAAAAATGGTTTGTTTGCCAATGACCTCTTGACTAGGTAGAAAAGTCCGTGGAGTCAGAATCTTGGAGGGAATCACACAATGTCTGATTACATGAGGATGTGGCAGGGGAGCAAAGGTGTTCAGTGAATATCTAAACATTTTCTCCGATTCTTTCTCCAAGGAAGATGTTGAAAGATTAGTTTTCATTTATCCTCAAAGTTCAGTACTTTTATTAGTACATGTCCAAGGCTGTACTTTTTCCAATTTAACATTATTTTATTCCTTGTTGATCTACAATTCTCTTCAAAGACCAACAACTTTTTGAGTATTTGTCAAATCATGTTATTCTCTGGGCTCTTAAATCTATATGCACATATTCTCTAAATCTCTTTCTTAATGTTTAAATTCTAAAATTTTATAGTTTTATTTATAATAGTTTCTTCATTTGGTTTTTGGGCCACTATTTGGGCATTTTTATTGTAATTACACTCTGCCCTAATTTGTGTATTGAATTTTTTCCAAGTTATTTTTAATCTCTAGAAATGCAAATATACATATTTACACAAATACATAAACACACATTGTGCTTGGATCTTTTATTATTACATATTTTTATTGAGATATTTAGCTTATCCTTTAGGTACAGGTTTATTCCTCTGGGTGGAGCAGTCTAGATTGTACCAGGAAAACAGGCCTTACATATGCATTTTGTGACGAGGCAGAACACAGGAATGAAGGTTGACTTGAATAGTGGGAAAGCTGAAGGAGTATAAGCTCCCACAGGAAACACTCAAAGCTGATCATGGGAGGAGATTTTGAGAAAAACAGCTCTAAGCTTTCCCCATGAAATGCTGATGAGGTATTAGGAATGCTAGTGGAACCAAGTCAACAAGAAAGAATTCAGCACACAAGGAACCTGGTTAGTTATGTGTGTATTTTTCTCCTACCTTCAGTTGCTGGAGTCCTTCAAATAGACTGCCATTGTGCTCAGTTTGCTGGTGTGAGCTGGAATCTTTCATCTGTTATATTCTTAGTTACAAGAATTATGCATTTTAAGAAAGACAAATCTCTAGATGCTTTGAATCATGTAGCAGGTGAATTACTTATCCACAGGGAATACTCTCATCGTAGATTTTGCACTCACCTGCCTTCTAAAGCAACAACCAGTTTTGCCTCTTCATCAACGACTAGGTCAGTCTCCATCCCGTTTGCCAAATCCCGAGCGAAATACTTGTTGACCCCATCTGTAGTGTCAATGTCCTTTCCCTGGACTCCAGTGCAACACTCTTGGAGACTTACTGACCCAGGAAGGAGGAAGCTGCACCTCGGTTTTCTCTCTAGGATCCCAACTGCTCATGGCCTAGCTCCTCCGCAGTTTATGCTGCCCAAGGTAGTTAGACTCAGAAGCAATTGAGATTTAGAAATGGGAGGGGCAGTGAACAGCAGTAAGCATGCCTTATTCCAAGACCAGTACCTGATATGAGCTTTTTTTCTGGTCAGGTATTTAAGAAATAATAAATGCAAAGTTAAGGAGCCCTTAGGTAGTTGATATTTACATAGAAATTATTAATTCATTATAAATACCGTGCTGTATATTTGTTATTTACCTATTGAGAGGTTTTATACATTATTTAGCATTCCCTCTAAATGATGGGCATGATGAAAGAGAGTTAGAGTGTTAAAGATAAAAATATACACTTTGAAAAATATCAAATGATGGTCATATCTATTTCATTGTGAGTTTTGAGAAATTATAAGATAAACTAATACCTTACAGTATATTTTTATTCTGGTTTAAATCAAAAAGTTTTTTAATTTTTTTCAAAATTCTTAAATATGTAGACTGATAGAATTATCATGGGTCAGTATTTATTAAAGGCCCCCTAGAATTAAGTATGTTATAGAGCAAATGTTATAATAAGAAAAACCACAATGGAAGTAATCTCACAATCTTCTCTTAAAATTTTACTTGTGAATCAAGGGTTAAGGAACAGATTTCAAAATAATTGTGCTGCTATTACTCATATTATAAATGATTTGTGCGAGCAGCAAAGTTTTTAAAATAATGGTCGATTATATATTTGAATTATTAAAAGCCTGCAAATCTTACCTGCCTCCCATCAGTGAAATTTAATGACAACTTGTCTGCTGAATTAGCTTGTTCAGTGAACAAATCTAAAATGCAGCAATTATACAAAAGCAATAGAGTACATACAGTGACATTTTCATAAACAAGTACCTATGGTGACAAAATTTGTCTATTATTATTTTTGATGTTTCAGAGTCAATCAACCTGTGATGCTCGATTTTGTAAGGTGAGGTTTTGAATGACTTCCTTTTTCATAACTGCACCAACCTGACTCTGCAGTAGTCATGTGTGAAATGCTTACACCGCAGAGCTTATTTTTAATTGAAACTAACCTCTCTAAACACACACAATAATGCCTTTTCATATTAGCAGTAAATTACTATAGACATGGAATTTTCTAGGCTTCAGGAGCTAATAGAGTATGCTAAGTGGAACTCTAACTACACAGCCTGAATGACGGATTCAGTTTCTACCACTGTGCTATTTTAAGAACATTAGTATCGCATCTACAGGGATCAAATTTTTTTATTGTAATATCTCAGTGCCTTTGAGTATCCTCTTTCTCATTTGTAACAAATCTTGTATTATTCTTTTATAGAATTATAAGTAGTAATATAAGCTGGGTGTAGTGGCACAGGCCTGTGATCCCAGCACTCAAAGGCTGAGGCAGGAGGATTATTGCAAGTTCCAGACCAGCCCAGGCTACATGCTGAGTTCAAGGACAGCCTGAATTACATAGTGAGACCTGTCTCAAAAAAAAAACAAAAATAAAACAAATTAGTAAAATGCATCAAATATGCAGAATCTACATGGATCTTAAATGTTTTCTTCAAAAAATTAGAATAATTAGAATCAAATTCTAATTGGTTAAGAGGAATATGAGTGGACAAAATTGCTGAGAAAAAATACTGCTTGAGTGTAATGTGAGACGCAGAAAAAATTAGAAATTCAAAGCGGCCCACCCTTGTCTCTGCTCATGAGACTTAAGCAGGGAACAAATCAAGTCCTAGTTTTTGTTCTGATTTCTTTATATGTAACCTAAAGGATTAATAATCACTAAAAATTCTCACTGTTTTCTACTAATACTAAATTCAGTGCACGTATAAATTAGGCATGAAGATATGGGGCACATCTTATGAGACATTCTGCTCCACTATAAACAATTAGTTTGTGCCAGGAGGCTGATCACTGCAGCTGAGTTTCATAAATCTCCCACCAAAATTAATTCCTCTTTCATGACTACTGAATGCTAACTGCTTGTTACCAAAGAATGTTGGCTCCAATACAGAATATGGCACTTTGGACGTCGTCATTCAGTCAGAGTTAGACCGGCCAGTGCCTTCCCTTTGGCAGTCATCTGGGAAGTTTCTCTCCAGATTCCAGGGTCTTAGCACCTGGGATATTCTGCAGGTCTTCGAAGGCATTTATGTTGTATGGGTACTGGTTAGTCTCGGGCTTAAGGAGTCCAGAGTTGAATCAAAGGATATCCTGTGCTAAAAGTCTCACAATACAGGAAAAAAGATTTTTTTTTTTAATTGTCAAAGAATACTCAAAGCACAAACCACTCCTAGGTGCATTTTTGCTAATCACATCTTCATTGAGGTGAAATTCACCCTCTTTAAATGTAAAATGCTGTGGATTTCAGTACATGCCCAAAGTTGTGCAGTTGTCTCTCTAAGCTACTGCTTATTGTAGAATATTTCATCATCCTCCCCAAAAAGCACACACTTGTGATCAGTTGCTCTGCCATTTCTCTCATCTCCCATCTCCTAGAAATCAGTAACTTACTTTCTGTCCCAATGAATTTACTTTTTCTTGAAAATCCTAAGTAATGTCATTGATATGTGGGTGATTGAACTCAGGAGCACTCTGCCACTAAGCTACATTCCTAATCCATATTATATTATATTATATTATATTATATTATATTATATTATATAATTTATTTTGATAGAGGACCCTGCTAAATTGCCCAGGCCGGGCTTGAACTTGTGATCCTCTGAAGCCTTCTGATTAGCTGGGATTACAGGTATACACTACAGCACCTGACTTCTTTCATTTTATTTTTAATTAGCAGATAATAATTGCTTATATTTATGGGATACAAAGTGATAGTTTTATATGTGTATAAATTGTGGGATAATAATTTACCATGTCTATTGCTTCACATACCTTTTTAATAAACAGAATATATAAAATCTACTCAGCAGTTTTCAAATATACAACAAAAATATTATTGACTGCGGACACCCTTCCATGCATTAGATATCCTAAACCGATTTCTTTTGTATAAATGAAACTTTCTACCCTCTGATCAACATTTTTCCGTTTTCCTTCCTAGCACTTCAACTCCTGGTGGACACTGTTTTACTCTATGTTTGTATTTTCAAAATAGTGAAGATTATAAACTTAAATGTAGAGGTTGATTAATATAGCAATTAGTGCATCTTATCACACTTAATAAAATTTGATAAGCTCATAATTAGGTATGCGTGAAGGAATTAATTGATTTAGCTTGACATAGGAATACCTGTGTCTTCTGTGTGTGAGGAGGTGTTTGTCCACATGAAGGGGTAGACTCTTTTATTTTTCTTACTAAATGTTGTATCACATTACAAAATAAACACAAGGAAAACATTATGATATGTAGCGACATTTAGTAAAGATTTAACACAAGGAGGTAGCATAAAATAATGCTTAAGAACACAAGATTCAAAAGAATAAAAACATGGCTTTTCACTTATTTATAACATAAGCTTTTCAGGTTTCAGTTGTCTCAATTGTCACACAGGAATCCAATTACTAACTCATAAAATTGTTATGATTATTAAATAAAGTGTTCTTCCAAAATTCTATAAAAGCAAACAATAAATTATAATAAATTATAAAGCAGACAATAAATGAAAAAGAACATGTTATTAAATACTGTTAAGTGCTGGAAGAACTAAGAATATGTCAAAACTAACAAAGGTATGAGCCTAAAAATCATTATTTATTAAATGTTGTAGAAAAATATGGTCACTGAATAAAGGAATAATTCTTACTCTTTTTCATACACTCAATATCAGTTACAATAATTTGAAGTATTTAGAACAACCCATGTTTTGACATAGAAATTTAAAGAAAAAAGGTGGATTCGGTCATTAGTCATACAAGATAAATGCCAATGTATAAAATTAAATTTCTATTCAAAATATAAATACACTTGATCTTAGCCAAAAGGCTGAGAAGCGATATTTGAAATATAAATAAAAGCAAGTTGCACAATCAAGTATTGTTTAATAAGGTGTAAGAATGATGTCATTTGTAACGATTTCCTTTTGGATATTTTGGGATATGTCTATAAAGCTAATTAATGAGAAGGACTCTTACTTTGCCAAATAAGTTGTTTCCATGTGGTCTAAGGGATTTCTCGATCTATTCCATTCTTCAGAGGTAGAGACAGGCATGGTGGCTGTAATCCAATAAGAAAACTTTTATATGGGAGAGACAGTGTGTTTTTCAGATTTTTTGGAATGTTTTCTTAGTATCCTAGTGAGTGTAAATTAAACTGAAAATAAACTTTAAAAAAACTGGCAAAGGTTCTTCTTTAGAAAACATAGCTGTAAAGGGAAAACATAGCTGTGATTCACAAGAGTGAAATTCACCTTCCTAATATTCTCTGTATAGTAACAGGAGATACAGAAAGAGAGAGATCCTCCCTCCACTTTGCCAGAATCCATCCTGCACCTTTGATCCTGTGCACCAGTGATCAGTGATATAGAGGCTGTGGAAATCAAAGAAACCTGAAGCATATTTTTGGAGGCTGAGTAAGACCCTCTGGTGACTCTCATGTGCACTTCCAAGGGAGGAATTTGTAGAAGGATGACAAACAGTGATATCAGCTGTTATTAATTTAAATAAGAAAAAATAATAAAATGTGTACAATTAAATGATTCAACCTGTTCCTGATTGAGCCCATGAACTAATGTAAACTCTATTCTATTTCTTAACTTCTTTTCATAAGTTAAGCAAATACACACTTTTGTACATATATTTCATGGAGAGAGAACAAGAAAAAGGCAGATATTACTTCAGGAATTACAGATTTTTTAGATAAATATATAGACTTGCTAAGATTTGTAGAAATGCAAGTAAAAGAATTACCTAGCATTATTTATGATTACACTAAAGTGATGAAAATAGATGAGTGATAAAATCCAAGCAGTGCAAGATTTACTCATGACAGTTCATATTTGGTTCACTCTTCTTGGAGAATAATAAAATCCCATGCAACCAAATTTAAAGCTGTTTGCATTTCTACTGGGTACTTATTATACTCTACATCATAAATAATTCCTCAGGGATTTTATTAAAATATAATATATCCAAAGACACTTGTTTACAATATTCTAAAACAACAGCAGACACATCTATGCATCAGTTATTAATAGCAATATTGCAAAAATCCTAAAGTTCACAAAGAAAAAAATCAATTGGAAAAAATTAATGAATAAATCAAAGAAAAATATAGATTTATTCACATACTGCCATCTAGAATGAATCATACCAACCTAGAATTGTATGTATGCTGTCTCATAGCCAGGTGGTTGAATAGTACTATGATATTGAAATTTGAATATAGATAATTTTACTTTCTTAATATTACTCATGAAAATGCAAATCAGTACCTATTCCAGTTAACACACACTCACACACACACACACACACACACACACACACACACACACACACAAATCAGTGGAATGGTGACTTCCTGATGGTACCTACTGATGGTCATATAGGTATATACAACACAGATAATTTGCTAAAATCAACTTAAATCCTTGCCATGAATTAAGATATGATGTACATTGTGAGAGTGATATTTTAACAGATTTAATGATGCCTTACTTTTCAAAAACTTTCTGCCAAGCAATAATAAAGCACTAAAGCAGCACAGAAATAATTCTTTTGATAAATAAAAGCAGACCAGAACTGGACACCTGGAACAGGTCTTTCTGCCTCTTTCCCGTCTGCCTTAGAACAGAAGTGTTGATTGATCTGTTGCTCTTCGCCCAAGGAAAAGCAGGACACATTGTTTCAGAGTTAGTGTGGATAAAATAGTGTTTGTGGCTTTTTGGTTTTGTGCCATATGCTTCCCTATTTGGAGACACTAAGCTCAGGACAGGCAAAACAATAACTTGATATAAAAGGGGAAGACAGGTAAAGGTCGGACAGCATGTCCCTCTTCAGCTGAATTCTTTAACACTTGTCAACATAGTTATGAGAAAACTGACATGTTCATTTATACCACATTAACATCTGTTGGCACGGTCCTGAGGAAAGTAAAAATCAGCCTGAGAAACTAGATGATTGTATGTGACAACACAACTAATATTTGTCACTTTTAGTCATTGTCTTTTAAAGTTGTATTTATTTTGTTGTGTAGAAGTGAAGCATCGAATCATGCTCAGGCAGTTACATATATTTGTGGAAACCATATTACCAATTGAGATAAATAGTTTGTGATTTGGACTATGTCATAAGACAGCTAAAGCAAGAGACCCAAAGGGCATTTCATGCAAATTAGCAGGAGCTGGAGGGACCCACTTTAACTGCACCACAACCACTTCCATAGGAAGACGTTCTGGTCCACGTGGCATCCTGCCAGCTTCACCTTCCACCCTATTCCATTCTATTCCTAGAGCTGAGGTAGAATGATAGATAGTTTATGTTTTAGGGTCTACACTTAGAACTAGTCAAATAAACTACTCTTTAAATGACCAAATTGCAGGTTATAAGAAACAGCAATGTAAATGACATAAGAAGCAATTTGCAATTACATAGATTCATTTGGTTTCAGCCGTCTGGTTGCGATTATAAATATTTGCTACCACCAGCAGTCTTCACCAGAGAAAGCAAATAAATATGCATGCACATGTTCTCACACATAACTTGAACTACACAGCCCCAAGTCCAACCAAGCATGCTGCTTTCACAGATTACTGAGTGAGATTGTAATGACTTATTTTACTCAAGATAGTTTTGCTAAACCCACAGACAAAATTTATAGTGGGAAATTGGGAATTGCTCCTTTGGAAATATTTCTGTACGCTGATTCCTGACTTCTGGAATTCATTTTATGGAGCTAAATGGGACCATCTGATTGACAACAGAAAGAGTGGGCCATGCTTTGCTGTGGAGAAATGTTGTAAATACAAATTAGAGATGGTTTCTACAAGGAGTCACCAGGAGGAAGATTTCATATTCCATAGAATTCAGGGGAAATAGTTTCACTATTTGGGGAAGTTGAGTAGTTTAATTAAACTACTGTGGTTTTTTTTATTTTTGCAAAAGACCACTTACTTGAATTTAAATAAAAATTGAATTCAAGTTACTAAGCTCTTAGGAATTAAATCAACACGCAGTGAAGTAAGATTTGGTTTTAGAAGCCAAAATCCTGGCCTGTCATGAAAGCACTTATTTTGAATTTGTTTGCTGCACTAAAGAAGAAAATATTTGTATGCATTCCCATGCAGGAACCCACTGACTTTTGATTATATATGCATTGGCTGTTCTCTTGAAGAAATATTTTTAATGATGGAGACCTACCCCCACTGTTTTATTTCTACTTTGTCATTTTCTCTGGGCTCCAGAATTCCTGCCTGCCTCACATAGTTCAACATAATAAAAGGAAAGGAATTATTCCCAATCTCTAGAGGAGTGCTTGAGTCAACTGAAATAATACATACAGGAAAATTACAAATTGATTTAAACATCAACTAAAAATTGCTTAGCAGAATCAATCTTTCTTCCACCGCCCTCATTCCCTCTCTACTTCTCTCTCTCATATATATATGAGAGAACATTATATATGATTATAATGTTTATTTCTAAAGGCATTCAGAATTATATATAGAAATAAACATTATAATCATTTCAATTTTATAATTGTACAGGTAAGAAGATCAAAGTTAAGTTGAGTTAAATAATGACCTAAGTCCAGAAAATAGTTACATGAGTAAATAGGGAGCATCAGTTTGAAACTAGATGGTCAGACTCCTGGATATTGTTTTACAATCACTGAACTATTTGGAAAGCCCCTTCCCTTATGGAGGAATGATGTGTAGGTTTTCCAAATAACAGTAGGCTGCTATTAAAGATGTGTGTGAGCCATTGCCAGGGAACTAGTGTTTTAGCTGAGGAAAATTTAGCAACAACAACAAAAATTATAGGACAACTAAATATTCTCTATAGTCAGATACAGATATGCCAAATATATTTCTGTTTTTCAATAATGCATAAAACTTAGAATTGTAATGTATAGCGTTAATTGGTATATTTTCCCCACTGTGCATTATGAAATATACTGAATTTATCTGTGTACATTCTATATTTTGTACAGTGCAAAAGAATGAATTTTTCTTCCTAAATATCATGTGTTGAAACACTACTATAATTGGAATAGTGCTAAAAGGCAGATAAAGAGAATTAGATGAGGTCATGATGGTAGAGGTATAGAATAAGGACCCTTATTAAAAAGCTAAGAAAGCTTGCCTTTCTCCGCTTTTGATCATGTGAAAATACAATGAGAAATTATGGGAATGAAAGCAGAAGAGGACTCTTACCAGAACCCAATTATGTTGGCACCCTCATCTCTTCCAGTCTCCACAGTGTGAGAATTTAATTTGTGTAGTTTATAAGCAGTCACTCTATGGCAAACTGTTACAGTTTAACAAACTGACTGAGACATGATATCTGGACCCAAATGGTATAAATGTAATTCACAGGATTATTTAGGAAACTAGGACTTCTCTTTGGTTTCTGCCTTTTTATATTCCAGGATAATGAAGATGATTACATTTTTTCTGGTTTCTAACATATGTTTTATCAATAATGATAATGATTTTTAGAATAGCATCAATAGCTACAGCTAAAATTTGTTAATAATTTATCATACAAAATATTTATTAAGCACTCTATGTATTATCTCATTGTATTTCCTAATTATTGTTCAGCACACAATCTATTAGTTAAGAATCTCAACTTAGAATTGCCCAGACTTAGAGCCATTACTTAACAGAGTAAGTCTTTGACTCAAATATCATTCTATTTATCATTTTTCTTTTGGATTTTCTCATTAAGGATTTTATTTCCCTAATGAGGGAGCTAAGATTGTGTTGCATAAAGTTAACATGTTTAAATGTATCCAAGCACTGGTTTTGATATTTATTTTAAATTGCAAAAATAAAATACTTTAATATTTTCTCATAGAAAGGGAGATGGAAGACAAAGACTACTTGTGTATTTATCATAGGAAATCCTCCACAATGATCTTAATTAATCCATTCTTCAGTTGACCTGTGACTCTGATGAATGTAGAATATTACACCGATAATTTTTATAATTTTGTTTCAAAATATTATATTCTGCAATTTTAATTATAGTTTAAGTTATACCATTTAGCCACTAGCAAACTAGGAAACATAATTAGATTTGGAAAACTGTGAAATGATTATTAATAATTTTAAATTAAATATGTAAAGCCACATGCAAAAGATCAGCACATCTATCAAAACTATAGAAACAGAACAAAACAAAAAAACAAACTTGCATGAAGCTTGACTTGGGTTCCCTTAGAAGTAAATAATCACAGAAGCATTGAAAAAAAGTAGATTGTTTAAATTGGCATATATGACATTATTATTGGGAGATTTGGCCTTAAAAGAACAAGTTATTTTAGACCAGTGGCTTTCATTTGAGGAACTCAAATGACTCAACCTGGAAAAAAAAAGAGAATTAAAAAATCCAAATAATTCAACTAAAAATTGACAAAGGATCTCAATAGATAAGTCTTTTAAAAAGACATACATATAGCCAGCAAGTATATGAAAAAAGAAATGCTTTTAACCACTAATTGGCCAAGAAATGCAAATCAAAACCACAATGATACCTTATTTCATACCTTTCAGGATGGCTACTACCAAAACAATAAAAGATAAGTGTTGCTGAAGATGAGGAAAAAAGATAACTCTTGGTTATAGTTGGTGAGAATATGAATTAGTACAACCATTATGGAAAACAATTATGGACAACAGTCTCAAAAGTTCTCAAACACTGTTTTTGCCTTTCTTTAATTTTAGATAAATGCGTCTTAGCTTCTATCCTGATTTGCCACACACAAGATGTGTGAACTTTTTGTTGGTCTCAGAGCTGTGTCACTGAAGTGGAGATTAAAATGTGATGAGTCATGTGACACCCTAGAAATAATGCCTGGTACAGAGTTTTTGTGGACTGATTGGGGTCAACTTGTGCAGAACACATAGCTGAACTGAGGCAGTGCAGTTCTAAATGTTGAAGATCTACCTGAAGTTTATTGCCAACACACCATAAAGGAGAACAGGAGCAGAAGATAGGCGCTGGCTGTCTCCCAGGAGAAGCTCTGTTGTGGCTGGTTCTCCTGAAGGGGACTCTGTTGCTTTCATTGCAGGAGGAGCTCGGGGTCTTGCTGTCATGGGGGATGGCTGCTTTTCGCTTTAGGGAGCCCTGGTCTTCATCTCTGCTGTGAGCATCGTATCCTGGTTTCTTCAGGTTTTTAGTGCAGACATGGACGTACGTGGGACATTGAAGTGAGCTCCCAGCCCTTGATTGGATTTCCTGGGTCTCCAGTGCATACACAATTGTTCTGCACTCTTCCTACATTTGGCTTGTGTGTGTGAATGTTGTAATTTGTAAAAGTCCTGCATTAAGTCTGCTCTTTTGCAAACCATTGACTCTAGAAAAGTAACTATTACAAGAGTACACAACATGGTGAGGAAGAGCATGGGAGAATCAAGACAAATCTGTTACTGAATACAAGATCAGAAAAGTAGCATTAATCACTTTTACTGGTTTTAATTTCTCTTTTTAAATCACTTAGCATTAAGTGTGATGGAAACATTCAGCAGTCACTTATGATTCTTTGAGAGTCATTTTGTTTTCTTACATTCTTTTTTCCCTTTTTATTCTGTACAAATTATAACAAAGTATTGCATTTCTCTATTCAGTGTTATATATTTTACTCATATAACTGAAAAAGTCAGTCTTGAATTTATATTCTAACAGATTGCTTGAAATATCTAGTTTTCTTTTTTACGCTATGCTCATATTTGGGCTTGCTATTATTTTTAAGAACTGTTGAAATTGCTTTTAAAATAGAATTTATTATGTGTGTACATGCCTGTGTAATACACACACACACAAACACACACACACATATATATATGAAATTGTGAAAAAGTTACATTCTTTTCCTTTGAGATACATATTTATATATATGCATTATTCACCTATATATACATATTTGAAAGTCATGCATATATTTTACAATTCAAAGCAATAATTTCCCAACACAAATTTCAAACTTATAGAGGCATATATTTTTAGATTTTAAAACATAATATATTTTATCCTTTGTAATTTCTCTTCTTCCCTGATAGTTTATACTTAGACAACTTAATTATTGGTTGCTTTATTCATCCTTTTTTCTTTCCCTTATTTCTTATAGAAAGCTTTATTTCACAAATCTTTTAGAGTTCAGGACATTAACCGATTTTATTTTAAAATATGTTGCTCAATTTTTTCTTCCCTTTTACTCTATTTTTCATGGCTTCTCAGAGTTCTTTGGGAGGGTATTGCATTTGGGTGTGTATGTATAAGGTACTTGTGATGTATATAACCTGTAGCTCCAACAGAAATTTGATTTAGTGCAAATCATTGCTCTATGCTTTCTGTACATATTTTTACTTACACATTATAGTGATATCATTTTTGCCATTAAAAATCCAAGAAGGTGAAAATCTTTATTAAGAATGAACAGTGTTTCAACTATCACAGTGTGGGTGACACTGGGTTTTCTAACCAGTAGGTCTCTTTCCTAAGATTGCCCCCCTAACCCTACGCCTGGCACCTTTGTCCTTTTTATTTTGTGTTTGCACAATTCAGCAATTTTCTAACTTTCCTAACTAATAAGTGTCTTCATTTGAGCCACTATCACTCTTGCTTATGTTTATAATTACCATTTAATTAAGGTTTACCAAGTGCCTCCACATAACTGGTTTCTTATTGTATCAACAAGACAGTTGATAAAATAGGTATTACTCTTTAAAATATTTTTATCCCCACTCCCTTTGTAAATATGTTACTTCACATTCTTTGTTACTTTTTCAGAATATTTTTAAATTGACATATTATTGTTTTAGTGTTATCATCTGATTCTTAAATAAAGTGAAAAAATGTCTTTTCCTGTTTTGTAATCAGCCCACATTCTCCAAAGCCTGGATATTTTTTCTTCTATTTTGTCTCTAGGATAAATTCTGCTATTGTTAAATTTCACATTATATTTTTTGTCAGCATTTGAGAGACTGTCATCATGGCCTGGCTCATCCCACTAAACCTTCCACCATAATGTTTCCTACATCAGAAGCCTACAGTAACCTTTTTTCAATCTGTGTGGGTTCCCATAGTTGCCCCTTTTCAATTTTTTCTTTTGTTCCTTCTGTCCTTCCTGCCTTCCTGTGCATGAGACAAGGAAATCACCATCAAAGATTACTTTTTCTTTTTCTCTTTCTCTCCCATTATAAATATATACATATATATATATATATATATATATATATATATATATATATATATATATATATATATATATGAAACTCCAGTTGACATTCAGTCTCTAAGCTTCCCTTATCTTGGAAATTTCCTTTGCCTTTTCACAGTAAATATTTTCAACTTACTGGTTTCATTGGACAAACAGTGTGCAATATTTTCTGACTAAATGTAAAGAAATTCTATTTAGTGAGCCAGGCCAAAGACAGATTTTAAAAATGTGGTAATTGAAAACATAGCATGTACCACAGCACTGTTTTGTGTATTAAATCATGGCATGCTATTATAATGTAATTTTTTATGACAAGTCAAGGTGTCAGAAATGTTTTCCCCATGAACTATGTATATATTTAATGCAGAGACAAGTTCTTATTCACTTGCATGCTTGATATGCCCAGGGTAGTGCTAAGTCAAGGAAATATTTGTTAAATGAATGATGTATGAGTGAATACAAAGAGGAAAATTAAATCTGGAGTTGCATCTCATAAATGAACCCACTATAAAACATTACACTAATAAACATTGGCAATTTTATCATTAGTGCCACTTCTCTTTAAGGAATTCTACTCTACTCTGGGGGAAAATTAGATTATTTCAATGTAATTCTATTGAATCATGTGACATGACTTTATTTTTTTGATAATTGTATAATCTTATACATCTGGGTATATAAAGTGGTATATCAAAAATTTACTGTATTATTCAGAGAAACACAAACTTTTATGTCAAAATTTCAAGTCAGCATCTGGGTATTATTCTTCATTTACCATTTTTCTTTTCACATGCATACTTTCATAAAATCCCGATTAATGAAAATTAACCAACGAGAATATTACATTACAAATAGTACAAAGTTGGAAATGATACAAAAAGTAGAAGTAGAAAATTAAAGAAGTTGATATTTTTGTTCTGAAGTCAATGTATTATGAAGAGGAAAGAAACAATAATGTAATAGAAATAATTGTTGCTTTATAACTTTATTCGTGCTAATATAATTTGTAATATACATAAAATATATTTATAGTTTAAAAATCCAAATGCCCCCTCCACATAAAAATCTGCTACTTTTAGCTTATATTAAAATTATTCCCATAACACATTTGCAAATTTGTGGATTACCAGATTTCATGTTCAAATGTCTTTTGATTACTTTGATAAAATTTAATGATTCTCTGTTTTCTCTCATTAAACTGGTTAATTTCTGATCTCAGCCCTGCTAAACAAACAAGAGCCAAATCAAAACAAAAAGCTGGTTAACTCAGTTTGGATTGTCTTCAGTTAAAATTTAGAAATTATACATACATCCTAATTTTTTTTAACTACATAAATTATCAAATTAATTGAGAAATTTTCTTGGAAAAAAAAGAAAAAAAACAGCAAAAGCTAACATTTTCTTTTTATATAGGCTTATTCATGTGGGAAGATATGTCCACTGAAAGAACATTAATTGAGCTTCATTTTAGTGAGAAAGGAATGACATGAGATCGAGGACATAGTGCAAACAGCCCGACTGCCTAGAGGGCATAGCCAGCCTTCCTGCAGAGCCTCGGCGAGAGAGAACCCGGGTGTCCTGGCTACCTTGGCGCCCAGCAAATCTTTTTTCCTCCTTCAGGGTTCAGCCATCCTGTTTTTTAATTTCTACTCATGAAGCTTCTCTGCTGTCAACTAGTTCAGCTCTAACTCCCCAGGAGACATCATGGTTGATTGAGTGTTGTCCTAAATCTTCATGTCACCACCTGCCGCCTCCTTGGGGAAGGCCCATGCCCACTCTCTTTTGCTCCTAAACTTCGTTGCTGGCTCGTCCAGCACAATGCGAACTGAAATGCAGCGTGCCACATTCAAGCAGCTGTTGCTTTAAGTCAGATTGTTCAGTATGTCATTATCTTTTCTGCCAAAAGAGTGACAGTGTTCAAACAGAGGATAATCTGAAATCAGATCTTGAACTTGAGGCATGAGGATCAAAGCTGTGGTCAACTGTGATGGATGTGTACCACGAGCAATAAATTCTTCATTGTGATTTTACACCAATAAGGTTTGAGGTGAGTAGTGATCAAAGAATAATACCCTGCTAAAGGGATGGTGAGCTTAGTCACTAATGTAAGGAACTTGAACGGAGCTACTGGGCTAGCTAAGCCAACCTGTGGAGGGATATTTAGCTATAGAGTGACTCCCTTTCATCCACACAGCTATTTGTCAGCCACGACAAGAAGAGAAATTTCAGGTGGCAACATGCATGGTAATTGGGTCCCATCTCAGGGTGGAGTGCAGATAAGATAGGTATTGTTCAGATAAGAGAAGTAGCCTGTAAATGGGAAACCAACTTGCCTGTTGATGTAGATCTAGGAATGTACAGGCATGCCATGTTTTGAAAATAATAATATATATTCTGGAGAAGAAAAAATTCTAATACCAGACTTGAAAGACATAGATAAAAATATTCTTAAATGCAGAAAATAAATCCTTTTATAATTCTAACTATATATACTGAATGTCACTGTGAGATAATTTTAAGGAAAACGAAGTTAATTTTAATCTAAAGAGATTGCATTTGTAAAAAAATCCTTTCTCTTTTTTTTGCAAAGTAAAATGTCACTTTGGAAATCAGTTCATTGTGACCTTTACTCCAAGTTGCAACTATTATGATACCCTGAAATAGTCAGAATGGGCGGTGCCAGATGTCCTATGGAAAAGTAAAATCACTAATAATTCCTTGAAATTATTCAGACACATGGTTTTAGTTTTCTATTCATTAAGCCATTTGTTCATTTCTCCATTTGATCAATGTATATTTATTGAGGGTTTTTGTGCAACAAAAACTATGCAAACTATTTGAAAGCCATAAGTACAGAGAACATAGATCCTCAACTGGGTGTCTCCTAAGCAAAGTTGTCATCAAATAAGCATAAACTTCAGCATCCCTTTTACTCCTGTGTGTTCCAGTCATTTCATCCTAAGAAATTCAGGCAAAGTTGAGCAAAATAAAAAGCCAAGCAAATCAGAAGCAAACAAAACTAACACCTCAGACTCTGGGTACACCTGAATAAAAACAAATGAGTTATAAAATCCTCAAAAGTTCATCATAATATTAATAAAGATAATTTACTTTTAGTTCTATGAGGAATATGTTGAATAATAGATCCTAAGAAACTATTTTATAACATAACATGTCATATTGTAATTAGCATCTTTATTTCATGCATTCTAAAGAGTACCAGTCAATAAAGTGAGTTGTTTTCCCTTAAATCACTTAGGAAACAACTCTCATGCAATAGCGAACATTTTATTATGTATAATACTGTTCATGTAACTCCCAGGATTATTAAAATAATATTAATCACATAATATTAATATGATATTTGATGGCTGAGTGCCATACATATTACTAAAAATGTGGGCTTCGTTCCACTGAAATGGGGAGACTGCTAGAGTTTTTTCACAGAATCTAAGGAATAAACAGGGTTTTTGCGAGAAAGATTAATCTTACAGTAGAGTGCAAAATATATTACAAACTGAAGATGGTAAAAATAAGAAAGATGCGAATGAAAATGATTGAGCTCTAAAATTTAAAGGAGGAGATAAGAGAAATTCAAACATATTAAATATAAAACAGAAGCGTAAATACAATAGAATAAGGCAGTAGGGGCTTGGAAAGGTCAGAGATTCTTCTTGGTAGGAAAACTCAAAGCTCTTGATTTTGAATAAAAAACAGTTTCAGAAATGAGAAATTTGATGACAGATAATGATATCAGAATTAAAATAAATCTTGACCTACTATGATAAAACTATTCTTACCCTAAATTTGTTTTTCATAAGATTTTTCCTTGATCATAAACCAGATTGCTTGAATATATGGAACTAAGAGATAAAATCTCAGCATTTTGTTAAAATAAGCTATATAAGAAAAGTACAAGCATCCCAAATATGATAAACCTGACAATGTGCCAGATTTTACATCATGTATTATTACCTCTCCACATTTGGCAGGCACACACACTATTACGCTGTTTTCTCTTCTGAACTCAACTCCTGCTTTGAAGAAGCAACTCAGCATAACTTTCCAGACAACACAATAGAGTTGAATTTTGATGGGTGTTTGAGTAGGACACAAAATAACTCGGGGGTAAAATTCTTGTCTGAGAGTACTTGTGATCAACTTCCTATAAATGGTAAGATTAAAAGCCCTTTTTTCCAAAGGAGTGATAACATCTGTGCTATTTTATTAGTTCCTATTTAACTTTTAAAGTCACTTGTTTGAGTATGGATAATGTACTTCCAAATGAATACAATGTGTTGAGTCATATTTATTATGCAAATATGAATATTTTTCTTAGAGAATCCTCCTTTGCAAAAAAATACTGTAAAATAATTCATTCAATAATATTTGAAAGAGGCCTTACATTGTTTTAGAGGTTATTTAAACACCTAGGTCATATTTTATGTAATCAAAATAAGAGGGTAACAAATTGAAATGGTTGCCTCATACTTAAAACATAATTCATAATGATATGAGTTTATTTTGGTCAGTGTAAAACATAAAAATAAAAGTTCATATTGGATTATCTGATGTAGCCAGTTACTTGACAAAATCTAAATTTGGCTAATGTTGCTATTACCTATGTCCACTGTACAAAAGGGATTCTCCTATTATTTATAAAACTTGAGTAAGTTGTTCCTTCTTTGGAAGAAACATTAGAGTTAGTCTTTATACCAGAGTTAAATCAACATTTCAGTGTATGGTTCTCAGCCTTGTTTAATTACAGAAGCTTCTTATCTTAGGGGAGGTAAAATATATCCTGAGTCACTTGAGGTATTCAAGGTCTGCCCATATGGAAAAATAGACCTGTGGATTTCAGCTCACTGCCATGCTGGGCAATTCCTTTCTTTCTGCCTTAGTTTTCTCTGCCATCTGAATTAATGTGCATCTCGAAGTTGCCCATTCTACCAGGCCATGCTCCACAATCTTTAGAACTGCCCTAGAATGTCCCTCCCTCGCATCATATTTACCACTTTTACTTCCAACCTTAGGGTGAAATGACACATTTTAGGATAAAGATTTTTTTATTGCTGGTGTATTTTAAGATGATTTGGAAAACAGACCATGATAAAAAACATTCTGTTTGTACTTCTGGCCTGGTACTAAATGGAAGGGTACATACTACCCAAGCCTGTTCCAGATGATATTAAATATTTTCCTCTTGTGTTCTTAACTATTTCATGCTTTATTAAATACATCATCTCTAAATAGTCCTTTCCTCAGCAGAGACTTTTAGAAACAAAAATCATAAAATGAATTTTTGATGGTCGTGCTGAAATAGTAAAAATGCCTAAGAGATGTATACTTCCTAGAGAGAAGTGGACTTTTTTAACAATTAAGGTGAAATAATTAGCAAAAACAGATGTCTGACATAATAAAAGTCTGAATTATAAGGCTCTATAAAACTGTGTTCAATTACTTTGAAATATATGTAGTAATCACAGTCAAAGACTAATTAAATGAATCCAGATTGGTTATACTGAAAGACAAGGATCATTTAGAATTTTGATAGTCAAAGTTCTAAGGTTGAAAACAGCAGATAAATATTCTTTCTTTGTTTTTGTTTTAATCTTTGCACTATTGATACACAACACATTTTGAAAGCTGTAAGGCAGATAACAATGCATGTGTGAATAAAGCTAAGCAGAATAAAAACAGTGGAATCTGATATATGTGTTTTAAAACACTGAGGCATCAAGAGTCATTTTATTTTTTTAAGTAACTCAAAATTAGAGACAAAGGTATATTTAAGGAAGGTGTGTTCATATGCTTACTTTACCTATGAGTAACAGCACCCTTCTACAAATAGGATTAGAGAAAAGTGAATCATTAGTTATAGAGCAGGACATTCAAAATAAGAACCCACTTGTATGTAATACTAGCAATCTGTGATTCTGAGGTAGGAGGATCATAAGTTCGAGTCCACTCTAAAGCAACTTAGTGACTTAGTAAGACTCTGTTTCAAAATGAAAAAATATTTTTTTAAAAAAGGTTGGGGGTGAAGCTCAGTATCAAGGCCCAGAGTTCAACTCCTAGTACTGTTTAAAAAAAAAAATGTAACTATGACACATGGTCAGTCAGGATGTTGCTCTGTTTCCCTGGAGTCTGTCTCACCTTGTTATCATGCAGCTTTGCCTCCGTCTTGCTCTTTTAAAGTATGTAGGGTGACTGTTAAGGGAAACTAAGGTTACTGACTCTGATTCAAAGTGGCCTATTTCTACATCGTGTACAGAGAAGCATTATTGTTTAGACTGATCAACACACACCTCTAGACAAGACAGTGAGTCGGCTTACTCTGATTTGTGCGACATCTGTCGTGGACAAGTGGCCAATTGAATAAAACTGAAGTTCTTTCACAAAGAAGAAACTAAAGGTCAAGTAAGCAAAAATTCAAATCTACTACACAGAGAATTGTATTTTGTTATATTAAACACTGAAAACAATGACTCGTGAAAATAAGCAGATGTTATAAAATATGTAATAATAAATTGTCAAGGTTATTTAAACCTTTGTTACTTATTTGGAGTAAATGTTTTTACTCGTTTATATGTGTTTGGCATTTAGAAAAATGTCAAAATAAGAATAAATAAGATAAATTCTTAGTAAAGATAGTATAGAGGGGGAGAGAAAGTGCACGACAGAGTCACAGAGAAGACAGTGTGCCGATCTCCGACACAAACCTTTGGTAAACTCACTGCAGAATGCACTGGATGTGTTACTTTGTGACCCTCTAACTTCCCCTATGTTTGGGTAGCGTGGCCTGACATTGACTAAAGAGATTTACTTTAGCACGTTGCCAGAAAATTGGACTTGAAACTAAGTCTACTTGTATTTAAACTGTTCTCTTTTTTTGAAAGTTCTCAATCATGTTGATAGCAAAGCAAAAGATGTAGTTAGAGGAAAAAGAAGAAAACAGAGATGCATAAAGAAGAGCCACACACAAGAATAAATGTGACAATATTTTCTTTTTTTGACTGTAAATTTGAGTAAGTTTGGGTCTTATTACCATTCTTGTTATTCACAAGCCATACTAATATTTTAGTACATTAAAATTTTCACTTAAACTTCTATTTAGGATGAATTGCTTGTCAAATATTATGAGCTGCATGTACTAAAAATGCTGGCTGATATTTGATAGGCACTGTAGGCATTTCATGCAGCTGATGAAGTAAGAGGTGTGAACATTTATCATGCCATACATCAGGGGAAGTCAGTGCCCTGGTAGAACGTTTCCAGTCCAGGACTGTTCATCTATTAACAAGCCTGAAAAACCACACCTGGGAAGATGACCACAACTCTTAACTCCACGCACCACACAACCTTGCTAAAATCTAATGAAATGGAATACTGCATTTCAAAACACATATCTCTGATGTTTGGGATAAAAAGTGGACATGTATTTACATATGGAGAATATCTTCTTTTTACCCTTGTGAGTAGTTGCTAACACAGCTAAGGAATATTTATAGCTCCTTGACTCTATGTGCAAGACAGAGTTTTCATTGCTGGCAAATGTGTCAAGGAGTTTCGACGAAGAAGGTGTCAGTAAAATTGACATGCATACTCCTGCCCCAGTATTCTGCTCACTTTGTCATGGGGGACAAGAATACTTGTGATGGTGATCACTCCATCAATGTGAATCCCTGAGAGAAGACAGTGTGCTGAGCTGACAGCTAAAT
>PVJO010012457.1:0-55464 GCA_004026905.1 Hystrix cristata
TGTACCAATACATGTTCTTGGTAAATAATATTTTTTTAAATGATCATGAAAGGTAAACACTTTGAATCGATTCAAGACATCTATCAGCCACAACTGCACAATGAAAGACACTCAGAAAAGAGGACTTCCGGAACTGCTTCAGAAAGTGGCAAGAATGGTGGGACGTGTGTGTTCTAAGTGAAGGAGAGTATTTTGAGGCGGACTGATGGTAGTGTGTCTTTACTGTAAAATACATTTTTAAATTTAAATACTACATTTTTCAATCATACCTCCTTTCTGGTGCCTTCCATTTGACTTACACTTCCATAGTTTATCTCATCTTTGCTAAAACCCTGTATCGTTTTCAGTATTCTAGGTTACAGGTCAGAAATGAAGATTTGAGAAAGCAAGGTGACTTGCCAACAGTACCCACTGCAAATGGACACAGTCAGTCAGTGCAATGCCAGGTCTTTCTGACTCAATACTGGCTTCCACTCCAGTTTCCAACCCAGTGTAAAAGGGTAAAGAAAATAGTGCTCGCCTCTTCAGACATCAAGTCCAGTATCTGAATGGTCATTCTTCTTACCTGCCTAGCCGATAATTCTGAACCTGACTTAAGCATTAGCCAACCAATGTATAAAGAGAAAGCAAAGACAGAAACAAAAAGTAATAAAACAAATATCTATGACTTTCAACTTTCCCCAGCTACCTGGAAGCCAAATGCTATCCATCCACTCACATACACGAAGGTATTAAAGATGTTAGGTATCATTCCCAAGTGAAGACTCTACCTTCAAGGTACGTATGGAAATCATCCAGGCAGCTTGTGTCACCTGTCAATTAATAAACTTTTTACACTGCAGCACCAAGAAGACAAAGGATTCTTATGCTTTGCAACACTGAAAAAGAAACAAAGACTTTGAGTCTCTGGGGCATTTGCTCAACTCTTAGAACACTAGAATATTCTAGGCCACTTGCCAAGTGAGTGTTTGGTTGAATATAAATAAGCTTATTATCATGCATCTGTACAATTCATAAATAGGACTGAGGGCTAATAAAACATTTTTATACCTGAGCAGACCAATATTTTAACAGATAAAACCGTTATCATTTTGCCTATGTTTCTCAGACATTTTTACTATCTTAATGTTCTTCAAACTGAATACTAACAGCATTTTAAAAGTATTTCATTATAGTACCCCTACTTTCTATTCACGGACATAGAAAACGACTTAAGAAATCTTTTCTCATTCACTGTGACAAAGACCTTTAACTTTCCAATCTCTGCTTCCCTGGAATTGAATCAAATAAAGGTGTTTGAATAATACAAATAAAATAAATAATACAGTCTACCTGGTAAAGTACCCATTCTACGGGTCTGCACTTAACATATCTTCTTTAAAATGGAATGTTTTAATAATAGGTTATTAGATAGGACATCATCCCATGATTGGGTTTGTTATTTTGTACTATTCTAATGGAAGGAAAAATGCTATTTTAAGGAGAATAAGCATATTAAGCAATTGGCAGATAAATTTACTCAAGGAACATGTATTTTAAATTATGTTGAAATTTAAGTCACAGATCAATCTGAGAATTTTTCCAAATTTACAGAAATTGTTTCCCTAATGACATGTGCCATGACCTTTAATCTGTCCTTGTCATACCCAGCGGTTGTTTCGGACATGCTATACCCTCTCCCATGTTTCATTGCTGAAGCTACCTGCTTAATTGCAAAATCAGAAGATATATATAATAAGCTGGTGAAATTGATAATGAAGGTGATGTGAAGCAGCGCTATAAATTGATAGACAAAAGAGAACCTCAGTGTATAAACTGAAATTTTTACCTCTGAAAGTGAACCTGCTTATTAAATTATTTGTAAAGAAAAGCTTGTAGGAGAGAAAAAAATATCCATCCTAAGAAGGCAGTAGCTTCATGTTTGAGACTGAATTTTTCTGCAATTTATTGGTTGGAATAAAAAAATAGTGTAACAGGCAATAAATGCTGTAAAATGCATCTAAAATTCAATTATTACTAATGGGACTATACAGAAATAGTTTCTAGGAAGAAAGAATGAGATCATTTTTGTCTTTTCTGTTCTCAACTGTCAAAACCAATTTCCCCAGACTTTCTTGTTCAGAGTAAATATAATCGGGAAAGTTAATCATTTTCTCTCATTCTTTTTCTTTTCTTATTCTTCATTTGGGGTGCAGCGTAGAGCTGGTGGGAGAAGGGAAAACTGAGGAAAGTCACTAGAAATATTATGGTATCAGTCCTTTTCGTGTTCAGTTTATTCATGTAATATGCAGTTTCTCACAACTTTTAAAAAGTTTTTTAAAAGCTAGCTTTTTAAAAAGTAAGTGATTATAGCCAATTACCTATCTAGAGTATTCCATGATACCTACTAGTCTAGCGTAGTTCCCTATTTCCTGTAGACTTGTTGACAATTTCACATTGAGCCCATTCTATTTGAAGGGAAGCTTTTTAGTAATGCTTCTATGGTAATCCTGTCCAGAGGGTAATTCTATCCAACAAATGATCCAAAACAATTTGATAACTTAAGCTCTCTATGTTACATCATCTGAAACAGAACCTTTCAGAGGACATCCACACAGTATAGTTAACTAATTAAGGATTGTGACATTCTTGGTACATACCAACCGCTACTAAGAGGGAAGTATTTTTAAACTCTCCTTTCCTTCCCTGGCTTGTGGTAAGAAAGGCTCTTACAGAATTACCAAGTCATTATTATCATCCTCCTTGCGTGGTAACGGTCAACAATAATAAATTATTTAATAACAACTTCCTAAAAGTTTAAGACAGGAAACAATAAATGATGCTATATCCAAAAAGAAGTTGTGAAGATAACCTAGCTGGATGCAGTGTAATTACTGAGGTTAAAATTAGCCAGGTCACCTTACTCTTATGGAAAAAAAGCTCTGGCAACCTGGCAACCAAATAAATAGATAGGAACTTCCTTCCCAGTAATAAGCTTCTTTTAATTCTATGTTGAAATCTTATTCCAAAGACAAACATCTATTCATTCACTCACATTACTTCCTCGACTAAATGTGAGAATGCACCTAATTACAAAGATCTTGAGCTTTAAACATATAACTGTGTAGTATAAATATATAATCTGGTCACATTAGAATTGAAAGTATCTTATAAATCATGTAGCCAAATCACATTTCTCTCAAATAAATAACTATGTCCAGAGATGTGACTTATCCAAGCTCAGTCAATTATATTTGTATTGACTATTTACCATACAACTGATCTTCTGTGAGTAGTAGTTTTTATGTTTTCCTGTGAATTATTTTATCATGTTAGCCAATGTCTTTAAGAAAGACTATGTTCTTCACTCTGCATATTGCAGTAGAGGATACATCCAAGTGATTCCTTAAAAAATAAAATATCTAACTCAAAAGTTGAAAGTAATACATCATCTAAACATAGAAGAAATACCTTAATTAACAAGCCATAATTATCCATGATCAAAAACTATTTTAAAACATTTCTACCCACTTTGTGGTTTACACCCAGAATTACAACCAAATGATTCTGCCTATTTTCCACTAGGTGGCGATATATCTTGTAAATTTTCCAGTCCTGTTATTTAAAACATCAAGAATAGGCCATAGCATTTTAAAATTCTTCGGAAAATTACTTATTTCCACAAAATGTTTTTAATCATAACTTTAGGGTTAAAACCCTGCTATATGAGATTGTTTATATATAGTTAAGGCTTATTTTTAGTTTGTATCTATATTTGGAAGTATGTTGTTTCTGAACTAACAAGACAACTACTATTTTCTTTAAAGTTAGATAGAGTTCTGTAAACTGTTTGATTTATATGTTAGTTTGCAAGGGATGCTTTAAGAAAGCTGTGAGACTTAAACAACAGAAATGTATTTTCTCGCAATTCTGGAAATTCAGGATCAAGGTGTTGGCAAGTTTGCTTTTTCCCAAGGCCGCTCTCCTTGACTCAGAGAGGGCCATGGCTCTTCACAGTGTCCTCACATGGTCACCCCTCCATCTGTATCATCTATATCCTAACCTCCCTTTCTTGTAAGGACATTAGTTATACTGAATGAAGACCTACTCCAAGAACCTCAATTTATTTTAGTCACCTCATTACAAGCCCCATCTCCAAATACAGTCCTAGTCCAAGTACTGGGGATTAGTGCCCCAATCTATGGAAGAGGGGAAGAGACAATTTAGCCCACGATAACCAGTAAACCAGTCTATACAGTATATCCCCTATTCATACTCTAAGAGACTGTGACATGGAACCAAGAACACTACATTAGAATTTGGAGCTTAAGAGCTACTGAACATTCTTAGGGATTATCTAGTCCACTGGTCCTCAACCCTTGGTGCAGAAAAGGAATTCTGGAGTAGGCCAGTGCCCTGGCCACATCCCCAGATAGTGTTATGAATTAATTTGGAGTGGGAACAGTCATTAGTATATTTTTAAAACCTTCCAAGTATTTCTAATATAAGACCACAATGGAGAACCAAAAGTGGTCAGAGGATCACCCAGAGGGTTTACTAAAATGTAAATTCCAATACTCCAACCACTGTTACTCTTACACTGAACCTCCAGATACAGAATTAAACCCATTTCTCAAACTTGCTATTATGAATCTTAAAGTCTTATCTTTCTTATTTTATAGGTGAGATATCTAAGGCTTAAAGAAGTTAGTTCATTCAAGGTTGCACGGCCAGGAAATGAGGGAGCCAGAATGAAACTGGATATTAGATCTCCTGACACCTAATGTGACTTTTTAGCAGAATTCGTACGGCCTCAGTGTCAGACCGAAGCTACCCTTTTATTCAGCCATGCCCCGACATATTTAGATGCAGGTGAGGCAGCATGTATCGCCCCTATATTTACATAAAAGATACATTCCCAGAATCCACAGCATGTACAAGGGTAACTAGTGACATCAGAACTGGTGGTGATCGTGCACACTACTGCATTATATTGGTGCTTCGAGATTCTCCTGGCCCTCCCTCCTCAGACTCAGACATGAGTTCTCTATGGAAGGAGACTGCAATAAAAGCTTTGGGCAAGTCACAGGAAGGGAACAGCTGGTTCACTGGTTTCTACAGCAAATGGTGGTGGCTTCTGAATCAACAGAGGCTTAGAAACAATCACCATCAGAAAGTAGCATCCTCTGTGAAGACCTCAGCTGGCAGGGAGGAAGCACCACTTGATTTATGGGCTAGAGGTGATTGCAAATTCGAAGCTCAAGGGATTTTCAGTCTTACTGCTCTTTGACTTTCAAAAACCAGGGCTTGGGAGAGCTCTGGTGTCAAAGAAGTTGTGAAACAATCTTTTAAAATCTCAATGAATCAAAATCCAAATGTTAAAAAGGAAACTCTTATGAGAGAAATGATGCAAGAACATTTAAAAATTTCCCATGAAGATTTAGCTTAAAAGTTTTCTTAAATAAAGGCTTCCTCAGACATTTACAATTTTTATTGTTCATAGTAATGACCTAGACTTGAGTTGGAAAGAAACAGCAAAATGTGAAAGTCAATATGAAACAAAGACAGACTATGGCTGAAGATTTTAAAAATTAATCTACATTTATAACGATGTCATTCAACTTACCATCAATAGTTCTAGAATGTAGCCATTTTCTAAACTGACATAATCCTATATTTTAAGTCTTCATGGGGCTAATTCCCTTAATTTTTTTTTTCCCCAAAGTGTGGATGAAGAGACATCTACTCTAGAATTATATTGGGAAGACTTCTGAAAAATCCAAGGTTCTGGGTCCTAAAAATGCAACACTGAATTTCTGATAGTTCCTATAGAAATCTGCCTTTTTTAATAGCTATCTAGGTGATTTGGGGCAATCTCTTTTTCAAAGAACTCTATAATGCGATATAGATAACATTACTTTTTCTTTCCTTTGTGAACTGGTAATAGCTATTATTCACAATAAAAAGACTCTCATTTCCTTATCTGATTCTCTAGCCCAATCTCTAATTCACTACACTCCTGAGTCCCTGGGCAGACTGTTGTAAAGAGTCAATAGGACAGGTATTCAGAAACTGTACATATTGAAGTTTAAATTGCTTCTTCTGAAATGTGTTCAAAGGAAAGTCCCCATCCGAGAGAAGAAAGAAGTCTGTGGAATGTATACACAAAGAGATGTCCACACATAGACACATTGAAATCCCAAGTCTCTATTTCTAAGTTACTATAAATAAGTGCACTTGGAATATTTAAAGGATTTAAGAAATTCAGATGTGAGCTGCTAGCAAACACATAATTTGATGAAACTTGTTTTGTCATGCTATTATCTGTACTAAGCATGAAATTAGATTTTTAAAGCTAGGTTTCCTAAATATCTCACCTAGTCTTAAATTCAGGCGTGTTTGGAGGCTTAGTAGCCACAGTGTCAAAATCAAATACTTCTGATTTGAAAGCAGTTTTAGGCAATATCACTCTGGGTGGAAAAGTGCCTCTGCATACCAATGCTTCATCTTTACTTAGACTGATCCAAAATTAGAAATTAAACCAAATTAAAAAAAAAAAGCACAGGGGAGGGGAAAAATTCTGTCTTGTAAATTCAAACATTTTTTCTATTTATTCACACAAATGGGAATTTTGGGTGTCACTTCTTTGCTGGAGGGCAAAGGACTAAGGGACTAAGAAAGCCTCAAAGGCAGAGGCAGGAAGAGGGGATGTGGTGGTATTCAGAAAGCAGATTAAATGTCATGGAAGAAAAGCTTCCTGACCTTCACTACCTCTACCTAGCCCTCCTAAAACAAACAGTTTTACTTTCAGTCTCTCCAAAAGCATTTTAATAGAAAAGTTAATTACCCCTTCTACGCTGACTTTTGTCTTTCTGGAAGAGAACTCGCAGTAATACCCCTTTTATTTTCTTTCTTCTACACTCATTTGGTTGCTATGCTTCCCTCCCCCTGAGCCTAGAGAAGGAATGAACACTATGGATACTAAGATTTTTCTAATTGCATGACTTACATTGATTTCTGGGCTGGGTGTCGCTGTTTGGCTGTGTTTGTCTTTGTCAAAGGCCCAGGGAAAATCTTGCCAGAGGGGAAAATAGATCTTAATTCATTTGTCTAGGAGGAAAGAAGTCATCAAATGCTCTTTCGGGAAAAGAAGAAAAAAAGTTTCACACTTGACAAAAAAGTAACAAAACAACAGAAAAAAAGCTGCTTTGGGTTGCACAAGCGATAGTGTGACACTGGCACAGCCACCAAGAGATAAGTTCCCAGAGAGAAGTGTGACCCTGTAACACATGTCCAGATTTCAACCCTGGAAGCAGTTGTGCACTGAGACACATCAAGAGGAGAAGTGATTTCTCCATTTCTCTCCTGAAACCCACATTCTTGCTTCTCTCCAGTGAAAATGCAGTGGGATGTGGAAATGGAGATTGGGCAAATCTGAGAAAAAGAAGAAAAGGGACAAAGAACTAATAAAGTTAGTTTCTTTTCAAGATTTTATTTTAACAAATCTCATCTTTGGCGGGGGAGGGTTACCTGTTGCTTCTTGGCTTGCAAAAGATCTCAATATTTCCCCCCCCTTTAGGGAATTTGTTCCCTCAAACATGGTATGCATTTGGTGTGAAAGAAGTTATAGAACTATTTATGATAAAATAATGGCTTATACTTCAAGTCCATTTCAAAAAACTACATAAACTTGAGCTGGAGTCAGGGAACCTTTGGATGATATTAACTGATAGGTGATAGTCTCCATCTGAAGAGGGCGCATTCTCTTCTTCCACAAGCTTTCTAAGTGAGGGCCCCTTTTTGAGTAATAACCAGGAAGAGGAATGAGGTGCTTTTCTGCATTTTGACCATCCCTTCTACGGCAGGGCAAATTATAGCTAAGACACTTCTTATGATGCCTTTTTGTTCTTAACATCATTCTGGTTTATAATTTTTAAATACTGGGAACATGCTGTACTTCTAATTCAGGGTTATTACAGCCGATTAAAACTGCGTGAAGAGAAAGAAACAGTAAGTAGGGAGAAATTCAAATAATGATCTATTCTGTTGTTTCAGAAATATTTTAAGATAAATGCTAATTTGTTTCATTTCTACTACTAGTTTCTTTTGTTCCTTGAAAAGAAACTTTTGTTCTTTTATTTGGTTGTTCCTTCTTTGCAAGAGATAATCTTTTTTTGTTTGTGACTTGTTCTCTGAGTAACAGATCATGATACATAGCATATTGACCATTGTTTTTCTCTCATTGGTCTGTTATGAAATTTTGTTTTTTCACAGAAGCAAAAAGGTGTTTTTATATTTTCTTTATTAATATCTACTTGTATTACATTAAAATAAAAATTTAAAACTTTAAGAAACTATGGATAGATTAGTGGATCTATTGACTTTCTTGATTTTACATTCTCAAATTTTTTTCTGTGAATTTCTTGTAAATTTGAGACACCAGAAAGTGCCAATTAGTTACATATACAGCCACAAAATCAAGCCAGCTATTTTTGAGGAAAATGAAGAAAAAATTAGGAAAGATCATTAAAGGGAGTCAAGGCCACAGAAAAATTCTTTTAACAGTAGTACAGCATCCTGACCACCTAAGGAAGGTAAAGCTAAAAAGTACAACTCTCCTGCCAACAGGGAAGTCAATCACATACAATAGTATGAAAAATTTCTATGAGTGTGTTTGCTTTTCAAGTCACTGCTGTGCGATCAAGTCATGGGGAATATTATTCACATGCTTAAATAAAGGCAACAAGCCAAGCGTGGAGGCACATGTCTGTAATTCCCACACTTGTGAGACATGATTGCAAGTTTCATACTAGCCTGGGCTACCAAGCAAGATCTTTCTCTGAGTAGATAAATAATGGAAATAGAAACCCCACAAAATTGAGAGCACGTCTCTTGTCCTAGGGGTGACGTCCATATTAATCACATAAATGCTGAAACACTCTGAGTGGGCCCTAAGTAGGCCTTTTGAGTTGGTTGTGAGAATTAAACCAAGTTGACACAGGAAACCTACTTAGAATAATACCTGCCAGTCATGTACATAAGCGTGGGAATTAAAATTTATGTGTCTATTTGTATATATAAATCTATGCGGACACATATATTTGTGTATATGTATATATTTGGGCATGCATACAAACTTGCATAAATAATTTGGCACACACACACAACTTGAAGAGGGATAAATAGCAACTAGCATAACAAAGTTAGTTCCAGTAGGACACCAGTCCACTAACGCTAGTGATTAAAAAACAAAAATATTTTTTAAAAAATAGAATTCTTTTTTAAAAAGAAATCTTTTTCGGCTTTCTCATTCAGGAATCCTGGAGAGTAGGTATGTTTCTTAAAAGTGCTAAGTCCCAAGCTACAGTGGAAAAAGGCGAAGGTGCCTGAGGAATATCATGATCGAACCAGAACACCTTCTTAAATTTAGGGAGGAAAATGAAAATTTCAAACTAGAAGGAACATTCAGAAAACCGGCGTGTGTGTGTGTGTGTGTGTGTGTGTGTGTGTGTGTGTGTGTGTGTCTGTCTGTCTGTCTGTCTGTCTGTCTGTCTGTGTCAGAGAGAGAGAATTGGGGTGATTTGCCGACCTCGTCTGATCCCTCAGGTCGTCGTCCCCAGCCGGGTCGTGGACAGTGCAGCCTCCCGGGCCGGGCAGTCACCGTGCGAGTCGGTTGCCTGGAGGTCGCCCTCTAAAGTTGCGAGCAGGAACAGAAAGCTCCAGAAGCAAGAGCGGACCTGAGGAGGAGTGCAAGGAAGAGAAGGCAGGAGATGGCACGGAGCGAGCCTGGCTGCTTCTGCGGCGTGGCTGGAGCAAAGCGAGAAGGCGGGGTGCGGCCCGGGTCTCCCTGCGCTCCGGCCCTGCACCAGCCGCGCGCGGCCGCGCCCTGGGACCCCGCGGAGGCCGGGGACGGAGCCGGGGTCTGGGGCTCGGGTCTGGGAACGGGGGCGACGCGCGGGGAAGGCAGGCGGCGCCTGGCTGTGCCGCTTCTGGGTGTGCCTGGCCCCGGGCGTCGCAGATGCCCCCGGAGCTCGGGTTTCCGGCGGCGCGCCTACGGGCTGCGCTCCGAGGAGAGCGTTTAGCCGGGAACCGGCAGCACGGCCCGGGCCGAGGCACCCTCGCCCCCGCCGCGGCGTCGCTCCGGCCTCACTTCGGGACCTGCGACCAGTCCCCGCCAGGCTCTGGGCATCCGAGGCCCGCAGAGGCAGGAGTGCACTGCCCGGACTTTGGGAAGTCGCCGGGCGGGGACTCGGTTTCGGTCTGCGTCCTCCAGGGCCCGCGAGCTCGTCTCTCCCCGGTCCTCGCGCGCGGGTGGCGAGCGCCGTACTCCGCCGGAGCGTGGACCTTCCGGGCGTCTCCCCCCGCAAGCGCGGACCGAACGGGACTCCGCAGACCCGGGCGCCGGGTCAAGGTCAGGCGTTCTCCGCTGCGCGTGGGGGGAGGGGCGGCGAAGCAACTGGTTGGCTTTAGGGCCTGCAGTCCGCGCTCGAAGCCGGGGCCACCTGCTTGGACTGGGCCACCTGGCGTGGACTTTGGGGACCAGCTGGTCTCGATGTCAGCGTGACCCTGTGACCTTGTTTCCTCCGCAGCTGTGAGCAGACACCCGCTGCCAGCTCGGAGACAGGCGAGGTTACAGCCCCTCTCTGAGCAGCTTAGACACAGGACAGGTTTCAAGGCACCTGGGAGCTTGAACAGGCAGCATTAAAATCAAACATTCCTGAGTTTGCCTTGGCCGAAGGCGACACCAGCTTTGGGCACCCTTCCCCTACCACTTCCCGCCAAAACAGTCTCGTGGGCAGATTGATCAGCATAACTACACAGCCCTAAAGTGCCTGCCACGAAAACACCTACCTGGATCGCCCGGACTATCGCTCAGCCAAGGCTCGGCTTTCTTCCTGATTGTATGATTAAGTTAATGGCCACACAAAAGAAAAAACAGGGGAGGCTCTGAGCGTCTGCATGGATCCTTCAGAAAATGTGATTCCAGACTGTGAGGAAGCTTTTTCCAAAAAGTAGCATTTGCTTACCTTTTTACAGACCTCAGTGCATTCCTGTCTGGATCCGCAGTAGATAATGAAGCTGCCTTGGTGATAAATAGAGTCCAACAAGGACCAGATAGAAAGGAAAAGGATAGTCAGATGTTTTATTTTATTTTTTTAAAGTAGGCCCCAGAACAACCTACATTTGTTTACGTTGAACAGGTTTTTGCTCCAGAGACCCCATAGAGTTCCAGGCACAGTCAGTGTAGTCTGCCTGTCAGGTAATGTGATTTAAAACTCTCTGGAGATGCATCTTCTGTGTGCCCCCAGATAACTTCCTCACTTCATGCCATCCAGTTTTCTCCACTGTCAATCTTATTCTTTCTTTAGAAACTTCTCTTTAGGTTCAGTGGATTTGCTCATTAGGTAAAAGACATAGAACATGCCTCATTCCTTTCCAGGTGAGAAAACCAAGTCGCAGGTCAATCAATGATGTCAACAGGATGCAAGGTCTCACTCGTCAAGAATAGACGGAGTGGAACTTGAATTTTGGACTATTCTCACCTCACTTGCTGGGTAAGAGTGTAACAGGTCATCAGACTGTTGCTTAGGAAAACTGAAAGCAGGCCTCAAATGCAGCACAGCAAGTATTTGAATGATCCTAGGGAAGCCAACGTACTTTTTCAACTTTCCTTACACTCCCTGAAGACGTATGCTATTTGCCCAATGCCAAGTCCCCCCCCCCAACAGCCTTTCTTTTATTTAAAACAGAGTTTCATTAAATTGCCCAGGCAGGACTTAGACCTCAGCCTCTCTCAGTACTGAAATTACAGGCATGTGCCACCTTTCTGGGCTTCTAAATCTGGCCTTTACCTGCTCCCTGCTATAACTCATTTTGTGGTGGCCTTAAAATAATGAAGGCCTTAAAATCCTTTTAGGAAAAGGAATTGAAAAGCCTGTAATGGGACCTTGAGTAAATTTTGCATTTCAGATCTTTTCGTAAGTGTCCATTAGACATAGGGAAAATCAGCAGAATGGGAAAGGAGGGAGAAAGTAGAATAGCTCCCTCCTACCATGGCCAAACTAGTGCCTGTTTCTAGAGCATCCACAGATGACTATGAGGATGCCCAGAGGTTATGAGCACACTATGGTCAATCTTAGAGTACCAGTCTACAGATGGTTTTATGTCTGATAGTTACTGGACAAACCACAGACACTTACACAAATAGCCTCTGTTTAAAAATTGTTGCCAGTATATGAAGAGGACAGAGTGACTTTTCATAAAGGGAACAGGGAGAGGAAGAGTTGTCAGGTACTTCTGTATTATAATGTCGCACTAGTCATCCCTCCACCCCTACTGTGTGGATGTTGAACCCTTCAGGAGCAAAACTGGGCCCTTCAATACACTCTTCATTAAACCATGATCTTTTCTCTTTGATTTCTAGAGAAACTCTACAGGATCTCTCTCTCTCTCTCTTTTTTTTTTTGTTGTTGTTGTTGTTGTTGTTGTTGTTGTGCCAGGATCGAACTCAGGGCCTTGTGCTTCTTGTGCTTATGTGCTTATGAGGCAAGCACTCTGACCACTGAGCTAAATCCCCACCCCTTCTACAGGGTCTCTTAATGGGCGCCAGGATGCTGAAAGGTTCTAGAGTATAAGATGTTCTTTCCTGTAGGCATCACTCCTAGAACCCAAAGCGGGCTTTTCCTGTTCTCCCAGATGCAGGTCTGAAATTTGTCTCTGGCCATTTGTGAAGATGCTAATTATCTTGCTGCTGAAAAGAATACAGACATCTCTGTGACAGGCTAGCTGCACGGCAGGCATTTTGTCAAAATGAATTGTCTTTGATGGAGAAGCCCAACACTTCCCAGCCAAAGATTTTTCCAAGCGATAATCAAACCATCTTCTTTTAGGCGAACAATTGGCTTACAGTAAATACACGCAAATGATTCAAGGCTTATTATCCCTCTGTTCTGTGTCTCTTCCTTTCTTTGCAGGGACTGAATGGTGTCTACTCAAAGTGTAGCGCTTAGCTACCAAAAAAAATATTAAAAACTTTTTCGAAAATTGCTTTGAAGAAAATAGTCATTTATTGTCAAAGCATCCAACATACCCGGATAAACTATAAAGTTTAATAAATCTTTCCAAGGATAAAAGAAACACATAACTATTCAGACTCCATTTCACTGACACAAAATTACACTTTGTAGTAAAAGGAAATACATATTTACATAGCTGATGACATTCTTCATTGAGGTCCATAATCATTTCATGATACATGCACTTTCCCGTGGAAACGTCAAATCAATGGCAACCCCTTTTTTATTCGTTTTATTGATTTTCGTAAGAACACAGGCTATCACCGAGAAATGCAGAAAGCATCTCACCCTCCTCCGTTACTTTATATCTAAAATAAATTTTGCCCTTACATATAATTACATCTAAAACGTAAGTGCTTAATAATTTAAGTAGAAACGTATGACAAATGCATCAATATGTTGCAATATATGACATTTTTAAAAATGTACCTTTGTTTTGGGGAAAGTGAAAATGCGTGCATTCAAAAGAAAACCCCCTCCAACCACCCACCCCATCAAAAACCCACCATCCTGTCGCGCGCGCGTGCGCATCTGTGCGTGTGTCCCGGGTAAATACTCGAAGGAGGGGAAGGGCCGCGTGTGTGTGTGTGTGTGTCTGCGCTCGGGTGTGTGCGTGCGTGTGAGGGTGCAGTGTTTCCGGGCGCGAGGAGGTGGTGGGCGTCCTCGCCAGTTTGCTCCTGCAGGTGGCTCGCCTGCGCGCGCGCGCTTGGACAGCTGGGGTCCCTCCCGCGTCAGTTGTGCGAGGTCATGTGCCTGGATAGGTGGTGGCGCTCCCTGAAGGACTCGTTGCAAATGGGGCACTTGAGTTTTTCCTCCCGCCGCCGCTTGACCAGCGGCTCCATGGCGTACTCTTTTTTGTGGTGCGAGCGCATGTGGTACACCAAGTCGGAGGTCATGCGGAAGGAGGCGTTGCACTTGGCGCACCAGTTCTGCGCCGGCAGACACAGCGAGGTGAAGGAGGGCGGCAGCAGCGTGAGCGCCGCGGGCAGCTGCAGCTGGAGGGGCCCGGCCGCCGCCGCCGCCGCCGCCGCCGCCGCCGAGCTCTTGGGCCAGAAGGCGGTGGCGTAGAGGAAGGGGCTCTGCTTGGGCAGCCCCCCGCCGCCGCTCGCCAGCGCCCCGCAGCCGCCGTTCAGGTCCGCGGCGCCCTGCAGCTTCACGGCCAGCGGGTCGGCGGCGGCCGGGTACAGTCTGGCGGGCCCCACGCCGTCGCCGGGGTGGCAGGGCTCCAGCGCGCCCAGCTTCTGGCCCAGCACCAGCGGGGGCAGCTGCGCGAAGGAGCGCGCGGGCTGCGAGAAGGCGCTCTTGCGCTCGTCGGGCACCGCGCCCCCCGCCGCGCCCGCCGCGCCGCCCGCGCCGCCCAGCTGCGGCACCGACGTGAAGGCGCTGCCGCCCTCCAGCCGGCCGGGCAGCGCCGCCCCGGGCCGCGGGCCCAGCAGCTTCTCGGCGGCCGCCGGGGGTGTGGGCGCGCCGCCGCCGCCGCCCCCGCCGCCCCCGCCGCCCCCGCCGCCCCCGCCGCCCCCGCCGCCGCCCGCGTCCTGGTCCTCGGGCGCCGCGCCCCCGCCGTCCGCCGCCGCCTCCTCCTGCAGCCCGGCCGCGCGCGCCGCCTTCTTGACCTCCACGAAGGCGCTGCGCTTGGCCTCGCCGGTCTCGGGGCTGGGCGGCGCGAAGAGGCGGCCGCCGTCCTCCAGGCCGAAGTAGCTGCCCGAGGCGCGGTACTGCTGCGGCGTGCACACCAGGTCCTCCTTGGAGGCCGGAGGGGGCCGCTCGACCAGGCGGGCCCGGCCCCCCACCTCCGCCGCCGCCTCCTCCGGGAACTTCCGCTTTCCTTTGCAGCCGCCCGCGGCCGCGCCGTCGGGACTCAGCTCCGCCTCCTGGTGGCCGGCGCCGCTGCAGCCGCCGCTGAGCCCCGAGGCCGGGGAGCAGCTGCCGCCTCCCCTGGAGTTCTCCAGCTCGCGGGCCAGGTTGTGGAAGTCCGTGGATGGCTTCGCACTGCCGCCGCTGCCGCTACTGCTGCTGCCGGCGGAGGAGGGTGGGTTGCTGTTGTCGGGCGAGGGCGCCGGGTAGTGCTGGACGGGGCCGGCTTTGCAGAACTTGGGGCCGGGACCCAGGGACGCCTCCTGTTGTGGCTGCTGCTCTTTGCCACCGCCGCCGCCCCCGTGGTCTTTCGTGCCCACGCCGCCGCCTTGCTCGTCTTGGGGGCTCAGATCAGCGCTGTGAAGTCTCTTGGGGCAGCGGAAACGCAGATGCGCCACATAGGGAAACTCAAACTGGAAACGCTGGCTGCATTCCAGGCATGTGTAAGGGGACGACCCTGCTTAGTGAGCAAACACCACACACACGTACACCACATGATTACTCAGCCTCACGCCCGGCCACTTTGCCTTCATCCCCTTCGCGAGCCGCCTTCAGCTCCGAGAAAACGCACTGTCCGGCCTGCTCTACCTTTCCGTCCTGACTTGGGGGAGTACAGCAAGTACGCCAAGCGCGCCCCGATTTATCCTCCCCTGTCTGTCCCGGCTTCATTCCGGGCTGCACCCCAGAAGCTTCCTAAGGGACACCCGGAGGAAAGAAAGACGCCCCACGGCGCCGGGGTGGCCTCTCCCTGCCCTTCTCCCCAGCCCACGCAGGGCCCACGCGCAGGTAGCGAACCAACCTACCATTCAGTTTGTTGTGGGATCTAGAGGGGCAGAGCAAGAGTAACTCAGTCAGTTCTTTCCCGTACCAAACTAGTAATTCCTCGTCTCTGGCAACCCTGCGGAGAGAGCGGTAGAACAGCTGTCCGTTTTTGATGTAGGCTTCCAGGTTCTGCTCTTCTCTATCTCTGGCCGACTGGACCAGCCGCAGCCACATGAGGCCTTCGGAGGAGCCGTTCGCCGCCGAGGTGTCTACCTGCAGTTTAAAATAGAGGAACGTAGGAAGGAGGAGGGCACACCCCTGTGAGAAAACGAAGCCAGACAAACGGGACCCTTTCCTCTCTTTTCCGGAGAATGATCTGAGACCAAGCTTCCAAAACTTGACCCAAGTTGGGACACAAACCTATGCTTTTAACCAGCAGGCAAGAAAACTGTCCTTTTGAAACTGTATCACCCATACAGATTATTTAAATCGTTTTCGTATATTGGTCCAATACCAAACGAAGAGATTTCCTCTTACAATACAAAGTAGTGTTAGCCTCTTCAGAATTTACTTATAAATGCTCCAACACTACGAAAGTATGGGGAGTTTTGTTTCAGAAGTAAAGTGCAAGTCTAGATCTTAGAAATTATTCCATGGCACGCATCTTACTAATTTTGGCTTGGACAATTAATAGCTTTGTAAAGAAGGAATAGGAAGTGAGAGGCCTGTTGTCTTCAAACTCAAGCATATGGCCTTAATGGTGCTTCGCTGTCAAAACAATTAACATTTTTATTTAAATAACAAACTCTGAGCACTAGCTAATTTACCAAAGAAAGTAACATTCAGGAGCTGAGGCAGCCTCCTAGGATGGAAAGCAGATATACCCAGTACTTGCAAAAGTACTTCCAGGAAGCACATCGTGCGCAAACGACCTCAGCCCAGAGTTTGGGAAGACAGGTGGGAAAAGGTGAAAACTCAGTAATGAGACACTGACTCGCGGCTTCCAGCTTTCCAAAACAGAGTTTGTCATTTGTTCCAGAAAATAAATTAACAATCGTTTGGTTTAATTTTTATTTTCTCACTTTTGGCATTTAAACTAAGACTGCTTTGCATTATTGTATTTTCCACATTCAGAGCCCGTTCTGCTCGTCATGAGAATGATTCTTACTCCATTTCCAGAACGACTTGCCCTCATCCGCACAGCACGGGCCAGCACTTACCCGGAAGATATAAGGTACTGTTCTCTTGTCGGTGGACTTGAGGGCTATGAAGGCTATGCTGTCATACAGGGAAGTGTGGCTCAAAACGCAGGGACCGAATATGGCATTCTCAGGGATATCGCAGGTTGTGTAAACGCTGGTAAAGATATCTGTTAGGCATTGTTGGACAGCCTTGGCATCTCCATCCCAGACGCCTCTTGGGATGCCTGAGTCCTCCATTGCTAGAGACAAATACGCAGGACAGGGCAGCGGGTTATGAAGGTGCGTGTGTATCACCCATGTGGAACATTGCAACTCTGAGACAGATTTTTTTCTTGCACATTCCCTATTTTTTACAAAACTCGTATGTTAAAAAATTAAGCAGATCTAAAATACTTTAGAAATACCAGCTCAGGAGTGTTTTCCTTCCCTTTTAGATAGTCAGAATAGTGGGAGATCCAGAGCCCACTGAATGCTTGGCATTAAAAAAGACTAAGCTAGGAAAGATCAGTTCATTTTTGCATCATGTTGGCAATGGGTGACTTTTGGGGTGAAGATAACGGGGTGGGGGATAGTAATATATTTTTTTCTATCAGCCTACACAGACTTTCCTGATAGAAACTTCTAACCCTGGGGAAAATCTCCTTTCCTGTGTGTTGAACTGGGTGCCCTGGAGCTGTCTTTTTCTCTTCTTCCAAAGAGGGGAGCAGCATTAGCAAGCAGGCGAGACAGTGGAGCATAGCGAATGGATTTCAAGTGGAGTGTCAGGGCCACTAATTCCGTGTCAGCTAACCTTTCTCTGCAGCCTACAAGAAGGGACGTATGTCTGCTCATTACCATAATCCAACACTGTCCCTCCGAGGCTTTAATTAAAAGCAGCAAGCAGAGGTAATTGTTTTTTTTCTCGACATGCTTATTTATGGATGAGGGTGAATCCCAGTTACCTTATTATACAAGAAGGTGGATAAAGTCACATGTGGCCCATGAAGTGAGCAGGTATAGGGCAGGCCTGAACTGTCCCCTGTCTGAAATACTGTGTGTAATGACTGGTAAATTCTCACCTCTCCAGACAGGACCCTGTTTGGGCAAGAGGGGGCGGCCCTGCTTGAATAGTCCTTGGTGGGCTCTCCAGCTGTTTAATCCTCAGCAATTTAGAAAGTAATGCTCCAATGGAGGGCTGTCTATTAAGCTGTCATAAAGGGACATTTCCCTTCCTCTGCCACTGGACACCCCCTACAAGACATCATTTTTAAAGAAAGCACACATTTAAAATGTTTAAACTAGCTTTGAACTAGATGCATTGTTTATTCTTTCTAACTGATCAAAAGAATCTCCCAGGTTGATTTTTCCCTAATAATGTCACTATTGGCAGTAATGTACAGATGTTTCCTAGAATACAAGTAGTAGAAAAGAAGAGACCTAATTCTTTTTCTGCAAAGCTGGTCATTAACTCCTTATTAGTAATTCCTATTTTTATCTTAATGTCTATTAACCAATTAGTCTAGCAACTGTGATGACAAGGTAGTGTGTATTCTGTCTGTTTGCTTCCTTGCAGCTAACAGAGCCTAAAACTTTGCTCAGCCTCTTTCTCCATTCATTCTCTTGTGTGCCCTCAGTGGCAAGTGTTGGACCATATCTGCCAAACAGTAAAAATAAGAAAAAGATCCCCGGAGTAGAAACTTTATTATCCTATACCATCTATCCTTGGGCATTTTTACCTCCCACAAAGTAGCCTTCCTGATTCCCAATTGCAAATTGAAATATATTTAAAAAGAAACCAGGACCACCGCTCATCTTCTTTTGAAAGGAATCCTGTTCTCCCCTTTTCAGGTCCCCAGATCAGCGTTTTATGCCCACATTTCTCTCTTCCTTTTAAAAGTCTTCACACAAGCGCTTCATTGTGCCGGGAGGTCTCCCGTCACATCAGGCGACAGCAGGGACGCAGTCATTAAAATGCGGTTCTACCTAACAATACGGCGGAAAGGTCCTGGCTGGCCGCGCTCGCCGCGCTCCGAGCCGCCTCTGCCGCCCGAGCGCTCCCAGCTCCGCGTCCCGCGCCGGCCGGGGGTGGCGGCCGGGGGACCCTGCCCCGAGCGCGCCGGGCCCGGGAAGCGGCGCTGCGCTCCGCCGCGCCCGCCCCTCCAGGCAGGCATTGTCTGGCGGCGGCGGCCCGCAGCCCCGGGCTTCGCGGGGAAAGTGCGCCCGGCACGCTCCTCCCTTTGTATACTCTTCTTGGCAGAAGCGATCCCCTTAATAATCATTTCGCCCCCGTGTTTTGAATGATGAGGGGACGGGGCACATTTTCCAGCCTTGCCATCAAACCTGCCTTCCTCCCATCCCCCTCCCACGGCGAGGCGAGTACGGTAGACTTACCCGGAATAAGGTCAGGATCCACTCGCCCAAATAAGGCCACCTGGAACGGGAAGCTGCGGTCGAGGGTTTCTTCTTGCCTATTGTATCAGTGTATTTCCATGTCAGGGGGTGTTGCAGGTCTTGTAGGCTCTGTCTAAAGAGAGAAGACAGAGAGAGATGGAGAGATGGGAAGAGGAAAATGAGGGGAGAGTGAGGGGGAAGAGAGGGGGGGGAAGAGGGAGAGAGAGAGAGAGAAGAGGTACAGATGGACCCGACGCAGTGAGTGACTGACTGGCACGCAGACACACACTTTTTGTTTGCTGCACATAATCTGCCCAATGACGCGTGACAGCCCACGTCCCCTCCCTTTAACTCTTTGCTGGGCTGGGCGCTCCCTCCGGCGCCGCCTGCCTCCAAGCTTTCTCCCGGCCTGCCGGCGCCCCGTGGAGCCCAGCGCCTTCCCCGGGATGGCGACGCCTCTCCCAGTGCGGCCGGGCCAACCTCCTCCCCAAACCGGGACCGCTAGGAGGGGAAAATCCGTTCCAGGATCGGAAAGGTAGGGGCCGAGAGGACTGGAGGCGGCCCTTTCCCTTTTGGGTAGGCACCTGGAGGCCCTGGGTCAGGGCTGGACCCGGAGTGAGCGTGCACCCCGAGCAGAGCCCTAGTTTTGCGCCCACAGAGGGGTGCCGGGTAGACTCCAGGAATACTCTGGCCTCTGAGACGCTGCTGATTGGTGTAGCCGGTTCACTGGGGGTGGGGTGGGGTGGTAAACGGACTCCGGGTCTCTCTCTGAGCACCCACACTACCGGGCCCTCCAGTGCAAGATTCATGAAGGATGCGCTTTGGCAAGTACTTTGCTTAGCCTTCGCGTGGCCGACGAGATGGGGTAAAGGGGTAAAGTGGGGACGCACCAGACCTGGCAAGAGGACTTGCACGCGTCTTCTTCGCGTCCCAGGACTAGGGTACCTACGTGGTGGGGCTGAGAGGGAGTGAGGGGGACGTTGGTGAGAAGAGCCCAAATTACTGGACGCAAGCTATTCCTGCTTTTTCAGCCTCTGCGTTGTGTGTTCTGCGTGGTCCCGGAGGGATCCCGTAATGGGGGCGGCCAGTACTGTAAAACCTGGGAGTCGGTGGGAGAATGATTCAAAGTAGAAGTTATTACGGAGATGGGCCCCAGAGAGCCCTTCACGTCCAGCCGGCGGTGGATGGAGTGGCAGAGGTGTCTCGGGGGCCTCGTTTGTGCGCTCAGCCACTTAGAGGCTCGGCCTGCCCTTCTACCGCAGCTGGTGCTAATGCAGCGAGCGCTTTAACGGCCTGGAAGGGGCCACAGTTTTCCAGGGGGCTCTCGGGTCTTCTTCACTGTCCAACTCTTCTCCCGAAGGCAGAAAGGCCCGCGAGTGTTAGAGACGGTTCCCGCCCACGCCACCACCACGCCGAAGCGGGCAATCTGTCAGCTTTAGGATAAATCGGATTGTGGAGCCGGCTAAAGAGCAAGAGGCAGAGCCACGACTCCAGGAGGGAGCAATCTCGCTTTTTTCCCCCAGGGTTGAAATAAGGTGAGTACATTGGGAGGTGGCAAAGAACAGCTCTCTGTGTTAGTCGGATCCCCCGGAAGATTAGAGACCTCACTCTGGAACCCAGACAGCCAGCAAGGCATTGAATGCCTTTTCCTGCCTGATCTGGCCACTCCAGGCAGCCAGTGAAGGAAGACTGAAGAGGAGAAATGCAGTGTGAGGGACTTCTCACTGAGTGCACTTCCCTGGAGCCTCTTTCCCTCTCCCTCTGCCTCTTCCTTCCTTCTCTGCTCCCTCTTTCCCTTCCTTCCCTTGTCTTTTCTGGCCAGAACCCCATAAAAGTTCTCAGTCCTGCAAATCAGACAGAACCCCTACCTAGGATTAAGGTGGGACTCCAGTCACAAGAGGGTACAGAAGCTTCATCTATTTAGCACCATCTACTGGGGGCAGAATTCTGCATTAACTTCCAGGTTAGTTACTGACTTTTCAAAGAAACCTTCTTGAACAGCAGTTTTCTTTCATCTTAAGGTATAATTTCTGTTATGCAAATATGTGCAGTTTTAAATAGCCTTGCTAAGAGTGATTCCTCAAGGCTCAATGTTAAGAAGGCTCTCAAGTCTCTGTGTAAGACTCTTCAGCTGGGTTTAGCTACCAATTGTTTCATGACTGGCAGCGCTAATCAAATATCAGATTTATTCTCCCCCACCCCTCTGGAAAGCATACACCGCCCACCCCCACATCAGTTCTTTAAAGGAAGGGTGAGAGAATTAGAAATGTTAAAAGATTGTTTCAGACATCTAGAAGAAAACCCCAGATTTGAAGAATAGTTGCCAGATACTTTAGTGAATAAAAAGAAGAGAAAAGAAGCAAAAGAATGAGCAGGTGTGAACCATAGCACATTAAGATAGACACATACCTAAAAGAGAGTTGTGGTTCCATAAGCACTAAAGCCACGTACAGGCACCAGTGTGGCTGGGGGAAGAGGGAGTTCAGAAAGTCAATTTCATCAGTGCACTGAATAGAACACTCCTTTGCACTTGTTCTGGCTATCACTTAGAAAGTACAAAGTTGCCTTTCCCAGAAAGACTCATCTGTCCATGTAAGCCACTGTTAAATAACCTTCTTAAATACTTTGAACATATAAGGAGCTACTCAGAAGGTGGGCAATTAGAAAACAAGGTCTTGATGGATGGATATATTTCATGGATATATTTTCCCTTCTCAAGTGTAGAAGATGCCTCTTTAAGGTACTGAAACTCAATCTCCAGTTTGTATAAAATAAAGACTATTTCTGTTACTTCTGTTGGGAGTGGGTAAGATTTGCACCTTCAGGCTAGATGACGGCTGAATTCCACATCTCATCTCCCAGTGAAGAAAGATTGATCAAGAAGCTAACCATCACATGTTTCACCTCAGTAACACTTTTTTGTCCTCTAATTAGATTTCTCCTCTTGCTTCTTTGTTTTATGAACCAGGCAACTGAAAGTTAAAAAATATTTGTGGGATTAAGTTGAAGTTTCTACTTGGAGGTTTCCAGTATTTTAAGTGGTACCAATACAGAAAACCTGCAAATTATTTTTATTTCTCTTTAAATTTACTGGCTAAAATGGTGCATAAACTACTTTGAAATCACTTGCTGGAATTCAGTGATATCAAATGAAGGGTTGAGGCATTTATTCAGCCTCAGATAGTACTATAAAAATATCCCTCCATCAATAGTTTTATGTAATTGACATGGGACAATGGGTTTATGCATATTTTTAGAGCTCTCTTCCCTGGGATTTTATTTCCAATTAAACAATTAGAAGCATGACAATGAAGAGTGAATAGCTCACCTTGCTGTGCCTTAGCAAGACTCTACACTACTATGGCAAAAATATGTGTGCAGACACCTGCAGGGTTGTTTCCAACTGAAGAGACAGTGAGGAAGAAAGACTCCTGAGGTGGCCTTGGTATGTCCTGGGGGTGGGGTGGGGGCACAGGAGTCAGAAAGGAAATCTGATTCTGCGTATTAGGATGAACAATGACTTTTCTCCTCCAAGGTTGAGAAATGGAGCCCAAAATATCTTAATTTCTGTAATAGGAGGCAGGTAAGAATAACTTCCAATAACTCACTTAAAGATTATTACTCTATAAGAATGAAAATACATTGTTTTTCTATTCCTTTCTAGGTCCCAGTTCATCCTTCTCTAATTCTATTTCCAAAGCAATACACCAGCAACAGCTCGGTGTCAAGAATGCGGCAGTTCATGGTGGAAGAAAAACCACACTAGAAGAGGACACTGAGGAAGCAGAGGATGGCTGCTGTTATCTCCGCTTAGTGACGTCCCACAGGGAGGTCTGCAGAAGGGACTTTGATGGTTAAGAGAGGCAGAGAACCAACTTCAAGGCGAACTGTGGCCCCACCTAACCTCGCCATCCAGAATAAGGAACTTCCTAAGGGATGAAGTTGTACATGTAGGGGAAACAGAAATGATAGGTTGATGGATTGGGAAAACAGCAGTTCTGTGCAAAAATGGTGTCCAGGGGGTTATCTCATTTCCTGTCACTTGGTCTTTTATCAGAAAAATGATACTCAGTGGGTTCAGAAGAGGAATTGGGAAGTTATCTTAACTGATATTTGTTTGTTCATACATCTTGGTGAATCAAGACTAGACCGACTTGCTGAGCTGGATAAAGGTCTCTAGGGGTTGGGGGGGCACTTTGGTTCTTATAAATATGTATGGCAGGCTCACTTTGAGTCTGTTCCTCACCTTAAGTATTACAGCTGGTTCACTGGTGATAAATGAGTGGCTCTGGGAAAGCCAGAGACTCAAGGTGGATGGTTCTGTAGGCTGTGAGGAGGGATTTCATACATTTACCTACATAGATCCTTCCTCTGACTCATAATTTTCTCTCTCCGATACTTGATACTATTTTTTAATATTGCTGCTGCTAATATTATTATGATTAAGATTATAATCTACCTTTCTCAAGCTTAAGTCTTTCTCTCTGAGCCAAACTCTACTTACACTTCTGTGGGAGTTCAGCTGCGAGCTGGCTAGTCTTTGAAAGCTTTGTGTTACTATCTTCTGCTATCCTCTCCTGGATCCGAGTTGTAGTCAACTGGCTCAATGGCTTCCGATGATTTCTAGCAGGGCTAGCAAACTGCAGTGATCTACCACAGACCTGAATACAGCACCTCACACTCACCAAATCCAATATCCAACTTACTGTCCCCCTGGATCCTCCCAGCTTTACACTCCTCCCCAAGTGAATATCTAGAAACCTGACAATGAATAGCTACTTTCTATCAAATCCACATATAACAAAGTTCTTTCCAGACTGCACACCACAGCCCTTGCATAGGTCACAGCCAGCCATTCTAAGCCTCCTTGACCTCTGGGCCAGGCTTTCCAAGCAGGCTGGGGACCGCAAGGTGTCCAGCAGTCTCAAATAAAATCTTAAGAAGACTGATCATGGACCAGAGGAGGCTCTATATGCACCCAATCTCTTCATCCAGCCAGGAGAAAGAGTATCATCCCAAGATTCATACCTGAATTCTATTCCACTTCTTCTCCTTTCAGTTCGTAATTCCTGAGATGAAAAGAGAGGCACTGACTGATCCACGGTGTGTACTTTCTGGGCCGACTCCAGCCCCTGGAACCTGGTTCCAGCTGGCCTTCTGAGTTGTGGACCTAGACTGTGAGAAAACTGGGTTGCTGGGGATGAACAGCAGAAAGCATTGTTTTTCTGGGGAAGAGGTGTGGCCACAGGGCAAGTAGGGAAGGCCTTTTCAGTTTGGATTTGGCTACTGTGTACTCTCCCGAGGCCTAAGGAGATGGGAATGATCTCAGTTAGTAATCATAACCATGATGGTTCACATTGCTTTCTTAGAGTCCTGGAAATACCCAAACACTCTATCTGCTCACCTGCTTACAGCTAATTGAAGTTTTTGAGTGAAAACCAACTTTCATGATTTCAATTCATGCAAATTGCAGGTGTTCATTATTTAATTTCACATCAATGGAGATTATCTCCCTAAACATATGAAAAGTCTATAGAGCTTTCAACAGATTTTTCAAACTGCTTAAAACTGCCAAGTTTTAGGTAAGTCTATTTTCAGTCCTAATATATGGAGTAGTCTGCTAATAATGCAAAGATCAACTTGTCACAAGTAATGTAACATCATAAGTAATATAAACAACACTGGGTGTACAATATGAAGTGGTAAAAACAATAGATAGGAGGGGTTGAATCTTGCATTTGTCTTCTTGAATTTGTTGAGTGGAAACCTCCTTTCCAGCCTGATCTGATAGTCTCTTCAATAGCTAAACTATCATTCATAATATTCTCTAGTGCTGTAAGAAATACTTACATTTAAAAAATGATAAATATCCAGAATTGCTCAATAAAGTTCTCATAAATCCTTAAGGATAAACATATTGAATATAATGATCTGGACATTGAGATTTTGTAGGCCTAAAATTTAGTTTAGGTCTGAACAACTTTATACTTGATCAGACCTGGCTGTGTGTGTGCATGCACATGAGCGTGTGTGTGTGTGTGTGTGTGTGTGCATGCGCATTCGTAAGATAGTGGGGATGAATGTTTTCCAAAGTTGCAAGGTTAAGAAAAGGTATTAGGACTGTTAGGTTCCTCAGCTGCATGTCCATAAAGTAGCCAGTGCCTTGTTGTGTGTTTTCATGTAAGATGATTTTGAGACATTTTGTGTGACCTCATATAGTGGGGTAATTGGTCCTGGAGAGACAAAGTGGATGGTGTTATAAAGAGGACCTGTGCAAGTATGATTTTTGTGTCTAATCCCTTGTGTGTGTGTGATCAGACACCTCAGAGCATTACTGACATTCTAGAGTTCTCCTGAGGCCTCAGAGAGTTCATGTTTCCAGAGAAGTGAGGTTCTCTTGAACTTGTGAACATATCCTGGAAAAAACCAACAGCCTGTGGTGGGTTTCATCTCTCACTCCGGAGACTGCATTAGCGCTTTGCCCCCAGGACCCTGGTTGCTGAGTGTGAGGCCAAAGTTTGGACCACAAGGCAATGCACAGAAGTGCCCCCAGAACTGGGACGATTCCTGACGCCTGGATTCTCTGGTGCCCATGTCACAGGAAAAGGCACAGCGACAGAGCTAAGAGTGCAGAGAAGGCCAAATGAGGGCTTCGAAGCAGGCACAGTGGTCTAAGATGGACACAGGCAGGCGTCACAGCCAAGGCTGAGAAGGTCACATTCGCCAAAGCGTGCAGAGCCCTGTCACCGGTTGCGACCCGGACGGGGGAAACACATTACCATCAGCGGGAGGGTTGGCAGTATAGAAGACGCGTGTGCAAGCGGGGAAAGGGGCACGAAGGGGCCTCGGGCACCACACTCCTGCGCTCTCGGTGCACCTGTCAAAGAAAGTAGCGACGAAGTAGAGAGCCACCTTCTCCTTGTTCTCTAGTCTCCTGGGAACTGGTACCAACACTGGCCTCTGGCTAGGCCCGTGGGAGCCAGCAGTAGTCCCTTCACCAGCACCACCTTCCAACTGCCCCTGCGCACCACGACCTCGCCGGGCTGGTCTCCCGACTTCCCCTCGCCCGGCTGCAGCCTGTGACCCCGACGCTTGCTCGCAGTGCCGCGCGCGACCGGCTCAGTCTCGGTCACGCTGGTGCGAGCGAGGACTCGCGGAACGGGCGGGTGCGCGCTGGAAAGCGGCCGGGAGCAGATGGCCGGGGATTACGTCCAAGAGCCGCACTGGTTTCATTTCGGTCTTGGGCCTCGCAGGGAGGGCTCGGGCCTGCGTCAACGCACACGCTCCTCGAAGTCTAGAGCGCGGACCCCAGAAGGCGGACCGGCAGCTCGGGCCAGGGAACACCACGACCACCCCGGGAGCCAGCTGCCCGGCTTGCTCCCGGCCCTGCGGGGACCTTAACCTGCGTGGGCCTCGGGCGATGCGGGAGCCCTTTGGGTACAGTTACTGCGAGGGCTGGGCTGTTGCTCGGCAGGGCCACGTTCGTCACTAACGCCGCCGCGGGGCCTCGCCGGGAAGCGAGGGGCTGTTGTGCAGGCTCTTCCGAAGTGGCTCAGAGAAGGGGTTGCTCGAGGTTTCTGGGGCGATCAGGTGGATGCACCGCAGCAGCACAAAGCGGGTGGAGGAGTCAGCCCCAGACCCCTGAGAGTTCCAGCCCAGGGGAGCCGTCTGTCCTCTCCTTTGCCCTCCTCCCTCCCGGCTGGGCGGGTTTTGCGCCGGAGGCCTGACTGGGTAGCCTGGGACGGCACTCTACCCCTGCCCTACCCGTGCCCTCGGGGGGGGGTCCTTTCTTTAGGCCTAGCAGAGGCGCCAGGGCAGCTTTAGAAAGTCAGGGAAGTCGAGGTGACAAGGTTTGATTGCAGGGAGACTCCAAGGCGTCTGATTAACTCCGGTCCACCTGCGGAGGCCCGATGGCAGGGTGGGGTACCCCTTCCAGCCCCCAGGCAACTGGGCCTGGGGCAGCAGCCACCCCGTCTCCCTAACCCCAGGCTGGAGCTGGGCTGGTTTCCAGGTTGGCCTTCCCCAGATCCCGGGCCCTGCCGCTCCGCGTGGGCTGCAGGGCGGACAGAGCCCTCCGTTGAGTCCCAGATGCAAGGCCGAACTTTGCAGCCACACTACTGCCTTTCCCGCAGACACAACCAGCACCGGGCTCGTGCTCGTTAAATTCCATCGGTGCTCACTGTCTCAGGCTGCTTAAATCCCCACCCCCCCAACCCCCGGAGCTGGTAACAACCTTCACTTGGGGGCTCTCTGTTTAGGACTTGAAATTTGGGATCCTGAACAGTTAAATTTGAATTCTGGGTTTGTAACTTACCAGCTGTGTGTCTTAGAGCAAATCACTTAACCTCTCTGAACTTCGGTTTCTTCACTTGTAAAGAATTTTATAAGACCAATATCTGTGTCATAGAGTGTCTATGCCTACAGCAGGGGCAAGCTTGGTTCAGACCCCAGCAAGCCACTTACTTGGGTTAGTTAGCATTTCCATGAAGCAGGGGGACCTCGAAGACAGTGCTTAAAGGATCAACAGAAGACTTCTGGGTGAAGGCTGGCGGAGCCTCAGGCCTAGCACAAAGGAAGAGCCTGCAGTCATTTAAATGCCTACCTTTGACTTGCAGCTCAGCTCTCTCACTACATCCTCCTTTCCCTTTATAGAGAAACAAGATGAAAGGTGTCTGTTGGAAGGTGGCTTGGCAGTGCTCAGGGACTGGGGAGGTAGAAGCTAGGGGACATTTCTTGAAGCCTTTAAAATAATTTGAAGGGAAGGGGAAGGGCTTGGAAATCAAAAGGTGGTGAAAAGATTTCTAGAATGGAAAGTGGCTTCGAAACTCAGGGAGACAAGGAGTCTGTCTGAAGTGGGAAGGGAGACCTGGAGTTGGAATTGGCTGTGGTCCCTCAGTGCCTGCTATGGGGAGGTGTGAGGGTCTCTTTCTGCTGGGACCACTTCTGTGTGACTTTGTGTTGTGGCCTCTGGGAGGCGAAGACCTGGGGGGGGGTACTGCTCTGAGGGTAGAAGAAGGGGACGACGGAGGATCTGTGCTGCCACACAGCAGATGCAGGGCCACCTAAGGCAAAGGAGTCAAACTCAGGTGAGGGAACACTGTAGGGATATATGGGGGGATTTCTGAGGGCGGGTGGATTAGGCCTCCACTACAGGCTTGGACTTTGCATATTGTCCAAAAATTGGAAACTTGATTTGGAGTCCAGAAGTTATATCCACAGTTATCCCTTAGACAAGATCTCAGCTCAGCCCCTTCCAGAGGGGACACATACCTGTGTAACCTTAGGCCTTGTCATATCCCCTCTCTTTCCGGGTCCCAGCCCTCTCTAACTCTTCCACCAAGTGGAGCACTCAGCGTTCTTCTTTTCCTTCAGGACAACAGGATACTGGATGATGATGTCTGGTTGACAACTAACAAGACACCTGGGGAAACACGGCCCCCAGCAGCACTCAGGACCGACCCTTTCTGCTTTTTGCCTGCTGAGGGCAGAGAATGACTACCTGGGTTATTTCATAAATTTCAAGCGCTCAGCCTGCTCTGTCCTTAGACCCACAGAAAGGCAAATAAAATAAAATAAAACCCAATTCCTCAGTGTTTGACCCTAGGGGCAAAGGAGACACTGGTGAGAAGGGGCCACAACTTGGAAAAAGATTTATTTTTCCTGGCCGTAAATCTCATCCTGTTGTTCCTCTGCCCAACGAAGCATGATAAAGTCCTTTTCCATAAAGTATTCAGTATTGGAGTCACAAAGCCCCCCCAATCAGTAGCCATCTGCTTCTACCATAACTGCTGCTGCCGAGGCAGGGAAACAGCCACAGAGAAAGGGCCCCACTGTTAGCTGCCGGACAAATGAGGAGCCTGAATAGCTTTGGTTTTCCTTGTGTATCTGTATCTATAGAGACAGGAGAAGAAAGGCCGCATTATATTGATACAACAATTGTAAAACAAAACACGGAAGAGGCATCTAAAGGGCAATATCGCATGCATCAGGGGTCCCCAGATAAAAGGGGCGCTAACAGATTTATAGAAACCTTTAATTGGTTTTCAATTGAAAGCTAAAGAGGCTGGGGCGAAGCTGTGAAGAGTGGCAAAGTGCTCTGCTTCAGCCGTCTGGAGGCGTGATCGATTTCACGGAGGGAGAAAAGAGGGGCCTCGGCCCCAGCTCCGCGCCGCGAGGGCAGGGTCCGCTCGGCCCGCAGGGTTACTGATCTGATCTTAGCTTCCCTCAAGGTCCCTCTCCCTTCTGCTTCTCCTCCCTTCCTCCTTCCGGGCAGCAGGCGAGCGGAGAGAGGAGGAAGGAAAGGTAGTTAATCCAGCTCCTAGCTCCGGAAGCAACAGACCCAAACTCGCCAGAAGGCCCGGACTTTAACCCTAACCAACCGCTGTACAGCGAGGCCCTCCACCAGGGCCCCTTTCTGTTTCTCGATTCAGACGCCCCGGAAACCTCTGGGCGCTGGGCGGGGAGAGGTCTCGGGTTGGGGCTGCGGTGAGGGTTAGTGTTGGGGTTAGCACCGAGGTTAGGGTTGGGTTATACTTCACCGCCCCTCCCCGCCCGTGCCTCGGGGCACTGCCCACCCACGCAGCGGCCCGACGTAGGTCCGTCTGTTCCCAAAGCTAATTTATTGGCCCGGCCCGCCATTATCATTTCAGCTTCCTAATTAATCAAAGATAAAAGGCAATGGCGCAAATTACGATTATGAGGGAAGTAGAAGACGGTTTTGGATAAAATGGGAGAAGCGAAATATGATTAATTGAACGACATGCTAGTGAAATCTCAAGTGCGAGGAACAGGCCCCAGGGGTCCGGTTTGGCCGGTCCGCGTTGCGGGAGAGCCTCCCCCCTGCCCCAGCGGGACGCCAGGGGACGTCCCCACCAGAGGTCACTCGGGTCTGAAGCCTCCAGAAGGGAGAGGACTGGGTTCCAGCTCCAGCTCCTGGCCTCGCCCAGCGCCCAGTTAACCCGCTCCCCGCACCGCCCCGAACCACCGCAGCTCGGTGAGTCCATCCACACCATTAGGAGAGCTTTGTGGGGGGAGTGGATACTGGGGACTGAGTACACGACCTTCGCGCTGAGCTATCTTTTTGAATTTTGAGACAAGGTCCCTAAATTGGCCAGGCTGGGCTCGAACTTGGGATCCTCCTGCCTCAGCCTAGGAGCGCCTTTTTGGGGTGGGAAGACGCCATGGTCTCCTCTGTTTCTTTCCTGCCCTTTTCTGCCTCTGTTTCTTTGCTGCACGCCCGTCCCTCTCAACCGAGGCCAGCACTTCTTGAAATCGCAGGGGAACAAGCCCAGTAAGTCAGAGATGCCTCGACTCGTGTCAGGGATTAATAGAGCGCTCGTCTGATGCTGCTGTCCAGAATTCCGTCCGGGCTTAAGAGGCAGACAGCGCACAGGCACACATCTTGCACTGGCTGGTCCTTGTGATTAATGTTTCCGAGGGGATTTGTCCTGGGAGCTTACGGACTGCGCTCTGGGCGGCCTTGGGCAGGAGCTGAGGGCACCGTGGGCGGGACTGGAGAGGCGGACGGGGGGCGTGGAGACGCGGCCTCTCGGGGTCACCCACCCACCGCGGCTCGCGCAACTGCTCGGGACGGAAGCAGCGAGGGCGTCCCGGGAGGGCTGCGCAGGGAGGACCCCGTCGGGCTCTGCGGCCCCGCGAAGCGCCGCGCCCCGGCCCAGCCCACTCCCGCGGCAGACAGCTGCCGTCCGGGCCCCGGACAGAAACGCCTCCAGCCTCCCCGCGCAGCCCCTCTCGGGCCACCCGCGGAGAGGAGCCACACGCCTCCACATCGCCTCCTGCCGGGTGGAAGCCCCAAGAAAAGGGAGGCTGCAAGGGAGAGAGGCGGGAAACCTGCCGCGCAAAAAGGAGCAAATGGAAAGCGAGAGGGAGGAGGGCGAGGAAAGGGGAGAAGAGCAGCGCCCCTGTGGCCGCGGCGGGGCGGCACCCAGCAGCGCGCGTTGTGGGGAGCGGGGCGCCCCCTGCTGGAGGCTGCGAAGTGCTCCGCGCTGTCCGGCGGGTGCGAAGCCCCGCCCGGGTGGAGCGGGGGGAAGGAGGTGCGGGGAGGTCCGCGAGCGGGAAGGTCGGGTCGCGGGGAGAGTGGAGCCGGGCGGCCTCGCCTCCTGCCCCCGAGCGCAGGCCCGCGGGCCCCGGACGCACCGCCCCCACCCGGCCCGCCAGGCGCACGCCCGCGGAGCTGAGCGGCCGGGTCTGGCCGCGGCAGCTGGGCGGGAGGAGGGACCCCGCGTGCCGCGCGCGGCGAGCCGCCATCTGGAGCCCCGGCGGCGGCGGGCGGGGTGGGCTGCGAGGACCGGGCGGGCGCGGGGCCCTGTGGTGGGCAGGGGACTGCGCGCGGGAGGGGCGGAGGGCTCGTGGGAGGGTGCGGCCCTGGGGAGGGGCGGCAGAGGCCGGCCGGACTCCCCCAGATCCTCGGGCCGACCCGGTTGCGGGGGGCGGAGAAGATGCTGGGGACCCGTCCGCCCCCCGCCCCCGCGCTGGCCCTGGCTGCTGTCCCTCTGGGGATGGAGAGCTGGGGGCGAGATCTGTAGCACTCCTGTAGGAGCGCACGCCCTCGGTGGCCAGAAGCGGTTTTCTCATTTCCCTTTCCTCCCATCTCCTCCATCCCACTCCTGGAAACATTCCCTTCCAAACGGCAGGGGATTTTGCACACCTCCGCCCCAAGACAACTGCTTCAGCCGGAACGTGGGACAGGAAATGATAGACTCTCCCGCACCCTTGGGGATAAACACTCCCCGGTCTCCGGTGGACGGTGGAGGACGGAGCCAGGGAGGCTGCGGAAGGGAGGGGGCGTGGGTAGCTCATCCTTGGACTTGGAGCCTAGAGAAGGGAGTAAGTGGGACGGACTGGGGGTGTGGCATCCCCTTTCTTTTCAGGTTTTTTCAGTGCTTGTATTCCTTTAACCTTCTAAACCTGTTCTCTTTCCTGGATCTGGATGGGGGCAGGAAGGGGAGAAGAGGCTGAAGAGTGTTGGAGGCCGGGGGATGTTAGGAGAACTCTGGGCGTGGCGCTCTCTCAGAGCCGCCCTCTGCCTCGGAAAAGGAGCTGGTTGGGCGTGTGGACAGTGGCGGGTGGCCTGAATAAAAATTAAGGAAGAGGCAGACTCATTCCCACCCCAAGGCATTCAAAGACACCCTCACCCCCAGCTGTCTCGTGTCCGGCAGAATGGCATTATGTAAAAGATCTGGCATGTCACCCAGTGGCACATCTGGTAGGTGTAGATGGCATTCATTAGCACGGGGCTTCTACTCTGCAGCATGCCAAAGCGCTGACAGAGACGCCCGCTGCCAATCATTCATTCGCTGCCAGTCCCAGAGCGCGGCCGGGCGCGATGGCTCCCTTCCACCCTGGCACCAGGACTGGAGGAAACAATGTGTTGAGGTACGAAGAGATGAAAGCGGAGCTGAGGATGCGAGGCACCCAGCAGATGTATCCCGTGAGGAGACGATAGAGGGAAGAGTCATTTAGCAAGAAAACATATGCAGGCGCTCAGGAGGGAAGCTTGGGCACGGTTCGCCTGCCCGGGGCTGAACTGAGGGGGAGGGTGGGGAACCCCTTAGAAACCTAGAAGTTGAGGTTGCTTCTCCGAAAACACACAAAAACCCAACCTGTAAGTCCTAACTCAAAACTTCCTTTTCTTTCCCCTTGCTTTGTCTCTTGTACCTCTATCTAGAAACCTAACTGGCTTTGAAAGATCAACTTCCCTACCAGTGCCGTGGCTTTCTAATGACCAAGCGATAAAGAGTGCCTTCCGGTTTTTAATTTTGCATAGATCTGTTAGCCTTGCAGTTTGTGTGTGGGTGGGGGTGCCCGCCCCTTTTTACAGCATTTTAATAGGTAAAAGGTCTTGTTTCAATTTGTAGCCTATTCAAAAGGATAAAGATGACCAAAACAAAGAAACTGTTTAATATGCAAAGGAAAGTTAAACAGAATCTGGGATACAGGTTGTCCTAACCTGGGTGGTGATAAACTAACCGTTCACCGTATCCCTTTTCTTTCGCTGTACTTGTTTTATAAATATTCTTTTTACCCGTTCAATATTTAATAAAACAAGAACAACAAAACTCGGGGTTTTTACAGTATGTGGGACTCAGTATATATGTTGAATCTAATCTAACAGCTTTTTATTACATGTATATTTATTTATTTATCTATCAACCTTGAATATGTTGGCTCTCGGTCACAATATAACTGCTATCTGTGTGTATATTATCTATAAGATTATGCTGTTTTTAGTATGTGGTGTAAAATATTTGGGAATGCTGATACTATAAATTTATTCGTGATTTATCTGAAATTCAAATTTAACTGGGCATCCTCTATATTTGTTTGCTATCTAGCAACCTTGAATATGTTGGCTCATATGAATATATTGGTCACAATATAACTGCTATAATTCTAGGCATCACATTATTATTTTAACCATGAAGAAAGAGGGCAGGGTTGAAGAGATGGGGTTGTTTCCTTTGATTAGCGAAGAAAATACTTTCACTTTTTATCAACTGGACCTAGTCATCTGGCCACAGATACCTAAGGAAACTAGCCTGTATTTATTATTGTTACTACTACTACTACTACTACTATTAGTGATACTGGGGGCTGGTTTGCATCCTCAGCCCTTTATATATTGAAACAGGACTTCTCTTACTGGAGGCTGGCACTTGCCTCCTGCCTCAGGCTCCCAAAGAGTTGAGATTACAGGTGTGTCACCACACCCAACCTGTGAAAAACCAGGATTTAAAGTGTAAAAGGAGCTGGGTGTGCTGGCCTGCAGTAAACAACCGAGGGCCAAAGGCAAAGGAGAGGGATGAGGGGAGATACTGGGGATGGAACTCAGGGCTAGAAGGCACTGTACCACTGAGCTAATCCCCAATGCAAAGGGAGTTCTTGTTAGCACCAGGCAAGATTATCAAGTAAAAACATCCAGCAAGAGTAGATTTAAATACAAATCTTCTGTTTTAATTACAATCGTTAAAGAGATACTGTACTTACATTTAGAAGTTTCTTTGTGAATTTCATCAAACTATTTCAAAATAAGGACTTGGGTTTAATAAATATGTTCATAAGACAGCTGACATAAAATCTGACTAATATTTAAGTAAAATTAATCTTTTTGAGAGAGGTATAAATAGAACTTGTTAATAAATTTAAATGAAATAAAACAACTCTTGTTAGACAAAAATTTCAATTCTGACTCACTAGATGTGTGATTCTGGGTGATTTACTTGTCTAAATCATGTTTTCTCATCCGTAAAATGGGTGAATATTGTTAATGCCTAATAGAGTTATCATAAAGCTTAGTGATCATGGCTCATATAGAAGGTTTTAAAATATATTAATTTCCAGAGACCCAGCAGGGAAGAGCATTCTGCACAGATGGAGCAGGTGTAGAGTAGTTACAAAGGGTGGGCGGGGTTATGAGGACACATGACGGGGTGAATGCTGTGGTTTGAATCTGGCCTGTCTCTCTGAAACACGAAGAAATTTGATTCCTAATTTAATGGTATTGAGAGGTGGTTGTTAGGGATCTTTAAGAGACGGTGAGGTAGCAGGGGTGGGGGCACCACACTTATGAATGAATTAGCCCTGCTTTAGCTGGACCAGGCAAACACTCAAGGGGTGTGTCACTATGAAGCAAGCCAAGTCCCTACGGGTTCCTCTTCCTTTCCCTGTTTGCCCTTCTGCTTGTCTATCACATCATGATGCAGCACAAGGCCCTTGCCAGATGTTGGCACCCTGCTCTTGGATTTCTCTAGCCTTCAGAACTATATGCCAAAATAAAACTCTTTCCTTAATTACTCGATCTCATGCATTTTGCTACCACAATGGAAAGCAGACTAAGACAGCAAGGCTCACAGAAGCCAGCCTAGCAAGAAGCTCCTAGGAGAGTAATTGGCATTTCCAGGTCCTTCTAAGGACTGAAAAGCTGGAGGAGCGGCCTAAGGAGAAGCATACAGACACAGCCACTGCCAGAGAGGCCGTGGCTCAGCAAGGAGGGATCCAGAAGTGAAACACTCCAATCTTTCTTTTTTCACACACTCCAATTTCATGTTAATGCTGGAAACTATTGGCCAAACCCAAAGGAAACTATCCTGTAAGGTGTTAGACAGTGTGGAATCTGCCTGGGTCAACTGCTGGGGAGACAGAGCTAGGGAGAGAAGGATGGACAATAGATCTTGGGGAAACAAGTGAAGAGTGATGAAAATTATTCACAAAGAAATTTCTCTGAGAATCCTTCCATAAACATCTTTCTGATGCATATTTTCACCTGGAAGTAAAGACTTAGCAGATTTTGGAAATGTAAGCATCCAAGTTTTTAAGAATCATCTCTCAGAGATATTTGGTGGAAAGGCTCCTACTAGCTCTCATGAAAGATTTGCAGAAGTTTTGAAAAACTTTGCAAGCCAAGAACTGGAGGAATTTGACTTCCTTCTTTTGGGCATCCCCGGGTCTCTCATCATTTGTGGCTTCCTGTGTCACAAGCGATCTTGCTCTGCCTGCTTAGTCACTTGCTGACTGTTATTTTCAAAGCAGCTGAGCAGAAGATGACGACTTCCTAACAAATCAATCCCAGAGTAATAGAAAATGCTATTCATGGCTTCCCTCGAATTCAGAGTCTGTGCAGAAACTTCGCTTCTTTTGAACTTTGCCATCCCCATGCTCTGCTCCTGAACCTGAACTAACCTGTAGGCAAGAGGACTGTGGGGATGAAACATGTTCTCTACTGTGAAACTGAGACAGAGTTATAGCCAGTGTCAGAGCCTGGAAGGTTCACTCTAGGTACAAGCACAAACAAAAGCCTTATTGGTGGATCTCCCAGAAACCTGGATTTGAAAACTTGAAAGAACTGATATAAAGTGGACAATCACTATTTTAATGGAAGGGAACGACCTTGGGAAAACTGAAAAGAATGAAAAGCAAAGATGAATACCCTGGAAGTACAGTACCACATTCATTTAAACAATAAATATAAATGAAATAGATTGACTTCTAGAAAGACAGTATGGGGAGCATTAATGAAAATTATACATAAAGGAACAACCTTCAAATTATCCAGAAATGGTGTTAAACATAAACAGCAAGAGAAGAAATATATACTCAAGGACATCAGTGACAATTTGATACTACACTTGATCTTAGGCAAAAGGCCGAGAAGTCGGGGGTTTTTTTTGTTTGTTTGTTTGTTTTTTGTGCTAGAGATTGAACTCAGGGCCTTGAACTTGCTAGGCAAATGCTCTACTACTGAGCTAAACCCCCAACCCCTGAAAATAAGGTGAGAAAGGTGATCTGTAATATTCTGTGGACTACTCCCTTCCTTGTCCCTCCAGTGTGAGCAAGGCAGAAATGCTACTCCAGACAGCTGCTGCTAAGTACACAGCTCTTTCTATTTCGCAGGTCTAGGCTGTCAGGCTTTCCTGGCAGAAGGAGCAGGAATTCAGCTTTTCTCATCAACTCCAGGTGCCTACTGCTAAAACAAAGTCTCAGAGGAATAAAATTTGTAGCTGGAACTTTCTTCTTCCATTCGATTTGGAAATTCTATTTTGAGTGTGGTATACTGAGAATATTGGGGCCCGATGGCCCTGCCCTTGGCCCTTCCACACACTGAGGGGCAGGCCGAGAGGGCTGCAGGCTGCACCCCTCTACCACCCTCCCACCCCATGTTCAGCCCTTAGAGGCAGGTGTCACTTAGAAATCTGTCATTGTCTCTATACTTAGTTCCCAAACCAAGCCCTTGACTCAGAAATTTTACCCCAGGAAAGAACCAGGCCATAAATCAGATAGCTTCTAATGTCTTCCAGAGGGAACTGACTTTATTGGAAATTGAGTGTAGGGAAGTTTAAACTTAAGGGCACTGTCCAGAGCAGTAGAGACTGTGGACAGAACCAATTTATATTAAGTGAAACGAAATATGTAAAAAGAGAAAAAGATTAATACTCAAATATAACCAGAGATTCAGTCCTCTCTCAGTAAGAGAAGAACTAATAAAAAATCAACAAGGCTGTAAAAAAAGGAACATCACCATCAATCAACTCTATTTAATTTTTAGGTGCATTATTTGTTTTCTTGCTATTGAAATGTCTGAGTTCCTTACATATTTTTGACATTAACTCTTCTTTTTTTTTTGGTGCTGGGGATAGAATTCAAGGGCTTGTGCTTGCTAGGCAAGTGCTCTACCACTTGAGCTAAATCCCAGCCCCCTGACATTAACTCTTTATCAGATGCGTGGTTCTTAAAAATTCTCTCCCGTTTTATAGGTTATATTTCACTCTGTTGACTTTTCCTTCAGAAGCTGTTTAGTTTGACTCAATCCCAATTGCCCCTTTTTTCTTTTTTTCTTTTGCCTGTACTGCTGGGGATGTATCCAAAAACTTTTTTCTGAGGCTGATGTCAAGAAACTTTTTTCCTGTTTTCTTTCAGTAGTTATAGATTTTTAGGTATTGTGTTTCACTCTTTGACTTATTTGAGTTGATTTTTATATATTAGGTAATATGAGGGCTCAATTCCATTTTTTCCATGTGGTCAGCATCCATTCTTGATAAAAACTTTAGCATACTTGGAAGAGAAGGAAACTTCTTTGACTTGAAGGACATCTGCAATCTACAGCTAACATCGTACTTAGAGACAATAGAAGGAAAGAATCTTATGAGTATAAAAGAGCAAAAATTTCCACCCTTACTACTACTAATAACCATCATCCTAGATATCCTAGCCATTGCCATAAAGCAAGAAAAAGAAAATAAATAAAATGGATACAGTGTAGAAAGGAAGACAAACTCTTATTTTCAGACATGTCAATATTTGCTATACCAAAAGGACAATATTTTCTATATAAAAAATCAAGGGAATTTATTTTTGAAACCCTAGAAATAGTTTAATCGAGGTCACAGAATACAAATTCACAAAGTCAACACACAAAACAATAATCATTCCTTGGTCTAATGATGAGTAATTTGTTACCAAAACTCTGTGTAAAAATTACAAAAGGTCCCACAAAAAATGAATAGCTAATAATAAAATCAACCAGACTGGGAGTTCTATATGGTGGAAACTACAAAATTCTTACAGAACACTCAAACATAATTTAAATAATAAAGAGCTGTGCTTTGTTTATGTACTAGAATACTCAATACAGAAATGTTGTCAACTCTTCCCAAATCAATCTATAGCTATAACACAATTTTCATCAAACTTCCAGAATTTTTTTGTAAAAATTGGAAAGACAATTCTAAAATTTATACTGAAAAATAAAGTAGAATAGCTAAAAAATCTTGAAAAAGGCAAACAAATTTAGAGAATTAATAGCATCTGACTTCTAGCCATATTATCAAGCTTTAGTAATCAAGACAGTACAATACCGGCAAAGGGACAGACACATACTGTAGATCAGTCTAAAGCAGACTTGGAACAGAATAGAAAATTCAGAAATAGATTCATATAAATACAACCATTTAAATTTTTGACAAAGGTATGAAGGAAATTAAGGGGAGAAAATAATTTTTTTTTAATACTGTTATTGGAATAAGTGTACATTCATATAGAAACAAAACAAGAAACTAGAGTTCACACCTTCTATCAATATTAGTACAAAATAAATCATAGGTCTAAATATTAAACCCAAAACTATCAAATTTAGGAGAAAAGGTAGAAGCAAATCTTCATGGCCTGGGGTTAGGCAAGAAGTCAAAAGGTTCTTGGAAAAAAAAAAAAAAAAAAGGTTCTTGGACATGATATTAAAAGAACATTTAAAAACAAAATTGAATTTATCAAAAAATTATACTCTTCCTCTGTGAAGAATAAATTACATAGCAAAAGAATATTTGCAAGTTATTTATCTAACATGGGACTTGTATCTAAAATAGAAGAATACCTTCCATAACTCAACAGTAAGAAAATAAAAAGCCCAATTAAAACATGGGTAAATTATTAGAACAGGTACTCATCAATGAGAATATATGGATGACAGACAAGCATATGCAATGATAAATTATATTAGTCATTATGGACATGAAAATTAAAATAATGCTTATTTTTATATTAAAATAGTTAAAATGAAGAATACTGAAAACACTAAAGATGAACAGGATACAGAGTTGGGACTCGTGTATTGCTTGGAGGAATGGAAAGTGGTTCAGTCACTCTGAGATAGTTTGTGAGTATTTTAAAAATAAAATTAGGGGGTTGGGGATTTAGCTTAAGTGGTAGAGTGCTTGCCTAGCAAGCGCAAGGCCCTGAGTTCAATCCCCAGCACCTAAAACTAACTAACTAAATAAATAAATAAATAAAAATCAAACATATGCTTTCTAATACTTCTTCTATATTTTGGTCACTTGCCCCCAAAGAAATGAAACATATTCACAAAGTCTTATTCACTGATACTCATAGAGGTTCCATTCCATAAATAGACAAAAACTGAAAACAACCAAAATATGCTCAATAGGTGATACATTTGATGCATGCATATATACAATGGGATACTACTCCAGCAGCAAAAAGAATGAACTCAGGCTCAAACAATCCAGAAAATCCTGGATGAATTTCAAAATTATTTAGCAGAATGAAAGAAGATAATCCTAAAAAGTTACATACTGTTGTTTCTCCTTATATAGTTTTATTTTTCTTTACTTTTTATTATTTATTAGTACACATTCAGTACAATTTAGTACACATTTGTAGTTCATAATGATTGCATTCTTTGCGGGGAGCTCGTACATGCACATAACACACCTCAGTTCTCTTTTCATCCCCTTTTCTTCCTCCCTGCTCCCTCCTCACAACCCCGTTCTGTATCAGTCATGCTCACTAGAGAAAGATTTAACGCAAGATATATAAATACATAAGAATTTACAGGATTGGCTTACAGTGACTGCCCACAGAATCAGGTGTGGAAGAGTATAAAAGGCCTATGTGCTCACTGGAGAGCCAAAGGATCCAGTTGAAGGCCTGGAGCTCAGTGTAGTGTCCTCTGCGAGTCTGTATCAGGAGGCTGCAGGGTCTGTGACGGAAGGCTGAAGGGTCTGAGCTGGAAGCCAGGAGAGGATGTCCAAGGTGAAGGCGAAGGCTGGAACTCCTCTGAAGAAACAAAAGTGAGTCTTCTTTGTTTCCCTTTTATACCATTCTGGAGACAATCCTCCCTAGGGTGGGTCTTCCACACCCACAACTATGTTGATCCAATTTAGCTGCGAGTTTCTTACTCAGGTTGGCACAATCAGTTAACACCTTCCCATTTGAGAAACATCTCTCTACTTCCTATTATCTATTTTTTATTTTGTTCTTTTGTAATGTGGGTTTCTTGTATAAGAGAAATCTTGTAATATTCAAGCCTGTGTGTCTGATTGATTTCACTTAACATTATGGTCTCAAAATGCATCCTTTTCCTACAGGTGACTCAAGTTTCTTTAAAAAGTTAAAACCACAGAACAGGAAAGTGAAAGCCTGTTGTAGCAAGTGCCCCAAAACATAAAGGGGCTGTATTAGTTACTTTTCTAGAGTTAATGGTTTGCAAGAGAGCAGATTTAATACAGGACAAATATAAGTTACAACATTTACACACAAGCCACATGCAGGAAGAGTGCTGAAAGTCTATCTATGCACTGGAGACCTGAAAGATCCAATCCAGGGCTGGGAGCCTACAGCAATGTCCCCCATACATCTGTGTCTGCACTGAGTGGCTGAAGAAATCTATACCGGAACCAGGGTATGACACTCACAGCAGAGATGAAGACCAGAGCTCCTAGGAGTGAACAGCAGTCATCCTCGACGACCCCAAGCTTCCAAGTTCCTTCTGTGACCAGAACAGTCGAGTTCCCTTCTGGAGAACCAGCCACAATAGAGCTTCTCCTGGGAAACAGCCAGCGCCTTACTTTTGCTCCTGTTCTCCTTTATGGTGTGTTGGCAATAATCTTCAGGTGGATCTTCTACACCCAGAACCACACCAACTCAGTCCAGCTGGGTGTTCCTGCTCAAGTTAACCACAATAAGAAGTCCACCACAGGGGCTGTCCCATCCTCTGCACTACTCGCAGGGGAGATGGAGATATTTAGGGGCTGATCAAGGAAGGGATGTGGTAATGAGCTGGCTGTAGCACACACAGCCTTCATTAGGTCAGACTTGCGTATTAGGGGGTGCCTTTCACAGCATGACTCTATCCAGAGGATTGGGTATGGGAGCCACAACTCAGAAGTGGTGGTGTAGGGGCAAGGAGAGGGCTTAGGCAAGGAAACTTGTATGTCTAGCTGATGTCCCTCAGCAGCCCTATGGGGATTCTCTAGGTCCAGAGTTCTTGACGGCAGCAGCCATTTGAGCTCTTTACATATTTGGAGTTTATCTTATCTATGGCTAGCAGATGTGTGCAATTTCATGGGGAATGCAAAGCAGGCAGGCTCTAAATAGCTAAAAATCTGCTTATTTGTAGTATGTTTAAAACAACTAATGTGTGAACATTTGAGTTTGGTGCTGACAGGCTTTTTAGTTAATGGGCCTTATCCTGCTGTGAAGAAGTAAACAACCTGGGGGCCAATATATAGAGGCCATCTCTGGCACATTTATATAATGTTTGGCTAAGAGGTAGAGGTTGGAACAAATTTGAATACATAATAGAAAAAAAATTCTATCGCCTTGAAGACATTGTGAATAGAAATAGGGATGTTAAAGGCAATGTTGGTAAGAACTCAGAAGGAAATGAGGAACACGTTATTGGAATCTGAAGGAATTTTATATATAACTGAGGAATTGTTATTTAGCAGCAGAAACTTGGCTGAATTATGTTCTATGGTAGTGGGGAAAGCAGAAATTCTAAATGTTAAAATTGCATATGGAGCCGAAGAGATTTCCAAGTAAATCTTGGAATTTACTTGGGAAGGTTTATGGCCTATCCAGATTGTAAAGCAGGCTAAAATGAGGAGACTTACTGTTAGGAAAGTGTTCTATGGAGAGAAGCCCAGGGGTATGGTTGGATAAAGGTTTTTTTTTGGAGCAATTAATCATGTGACTTATGGATCTACTGAACCATCTCAGCAGATAGCAGGAAGAGAAATGTGGTAATCCAGGAAGATCTGCAGAGGGCTCTCTTGTTTGATGCCATTGTGCTTTGTGACATATACAGGAGACCCACAGGCTTTTGATAATGTTTTATCACCCGGAAGACTGCTAGCTCGGACTGAAAGAGAGCGAGAGGGAACAAAATGGCAGAAAGAGTTTGGGTTTCTAACAGTACACAGGCCAGGATCTGCAGCTACAGTTCTTTTAAGGTAAATGAATAATTATTCCAAAATGTAGCTATTGCAAATGGGGCAGAAACCTATACAGCTGCCAAAGTCTCAGATGGCACAACATTAAGACACGGAATATTATTCACAGGCCTTGAATAATAATGGGGTTTTCTTTCACGTATTTCAAACTTACTTGGAACTCAATGACCCCTCTAAGCCCTTCAAGTTCTCCCTCTTGGAATGAGAATGTCTATTTCCTCTATATCTGATGTCCGTGCCTGTCTGCCATTGTTTCTGGAAGCAGATAATTTGTTTTCTTACTCTACATGTCCACATTGGAGAACGATTTGTCCCAGAATGGATCACATCCAAAGTCTAACCCTCCCCCGATAAAGTCTAACCCAAAGCCAGATTGTGGCTTTTATCTAGATATCTCCCAGAGGCTCATGTGCAGGGGGGCTTTGCAAGAGGACTGGATCTTGGGGGCGTTACAGCTGACTTGGGGCCTGGCTGGAAGAAGCGGGTCCTTGGAGCATGACCTGAAAGGGTGTATCTCCCTTGGCCCTCTACTTCCTATCTGCCATGATAAGCATCTCTCCTCTGTTCGGGCCCTTCCAACAAGCCATTTCTGTATTTAAGTCTGCGAACATGGATTGAAACTTCTGAAATATGAGCCAAAATAAACCTGCTCTCCCTTAAGTTGTGGGTGTCGAGTATTGTGTTCCAGTAATGAGAAAGTCTCTGATTTAGATAATACTTTGGAAACTTTTAAAGTAACAATATTTATATAAGGTTTTTGTAACTATAATTGATAATGGGTTGAAACTTTGGTAGATGCTGGGGTGATCTCAATGTATTTCACAGGTGGGATTGATGTGAATTGGGAGGGTGGACTGTATCAGGTTGAATTGTATCACCCTCAAATGATACATTACACAGCGCCTGAGAATGTGACCCTATCTGAAGAAAGGTCTTGGCTGATGCAGTTGAGTTAAGGCTCTCAAGATGAGATCAACACGGATTGCATGACATGGATTGTCCTACAAAACACACACAGAAGAGGAAAACACGTAGGAAGACAAGTCAAGGCCATGGAAAGAGAAAGGCAGGGATTGGAGTGATGCATCTGCAAGCCACGGAATGTTTGGAGTCCTCATAGGGAAGGCAAGAAGGATCCTCCCCTAGAGCTTCAGAGAGAACGGCTCCTTGATTTTGGACTTTGATATTCAGAACTAGGAGATACTGATTTCTGTTGTGTTGAGCTAGAGAATTTGCAGTGGTTTGTTACGGTGGCCCTTGAAAGTAAATACAGCTACTTTGCTGATCTTTTTGATCTAGGTCTCTGAAGAGGAAAACAGGACTTCACAAGACATTGATAGACATTTGGTTTCTTTGAGTCCATTTGGGAGCCTGGAATTCTTGTTTCTGGAATGATCAGGACATCGAAAATACAGCCCTAAGTTTACAGGCTTCTTCATATCCCCAGTGACTAGGAGACTTTTAGGGAAGAACTTAAGTTTGCATGTTATATAAAATTTTGCATCTATTAGGCAGTATATAATTCCTCCGAAAAAGGTAACTTCTTTTGAATCTCCTTGCAACTTGTAATGGAATTACTTCTACAGCAGGGTGCAATTCCAGCATATAGTTAGGGCACAGGCTCAAGAGGGCAACTTTTCTGAGTCAGTTTTCGTTTTCTTTTTCTTTTCTTTTTTTTTTTTTTTTTTTTTTTTTTGGTGCTGGGGATCGAACTCAGGACCTCAGGCTTGTGAGGCAAGCACTCGAACCACTGAGCTAAATCCCCAGCTCTGAGTCAGTTTTCTTATCCCTGAAAGGAAAAAGCACTAACAGCCACTTGCAGAATTGTTTACAGAAGAAAGAACGTAAACATGCTTTTTAAACTGTAAAGTACTCCACAACTATACTTTAAAACTATTAATATGGTTAAATTATTTTAAATTGAAATATTACAACTTAAATGCTTTACATTAACATGCCTTTTGTCCCTTCATTCCTATGCCATGGAATTCACACATCCAGCCACTGAATTAGTATCCTGACTCATTGGTTTCCACAATTCTGAATGGCTTGTCTATTGCAGACCATCATCCAAAATTCAGGGTAAACAGTTTGAGTCCAGCTTTAACACTACTGAAAAAAGTAAACTGCATTTGGAAAAATATTAAAAAGCTGTTTTTTTTCCTGGGATTAATATATTCACTAACTCATTCTCAGTGGGAATGACCTGTAACATACCAGAGTTATCTAGGTATTTTGATGTTTTTATTGGTAAAAGATTGGCTTTGGATTTTTCTTTGTTTCTTTGTTTTGAGAAAGCTAACTGTTCAACTATGTTGATTTTAAATTTAGAGTCTTCTTGTATATAAGAATAAAAACAGAAAACCTTGATTCCTGATATTTTAATTTTTGTTTTAACCTGCATTTTAAATGCTACTCACTGTAGCCTTCTTGCTAATTAATTTCAATCAAATAGAGACTATGATTTTAGCAAGAAATGTCAGAAAGAATAAGGAAAGAAAATTATGTCAACTCTCACTCTTCATGTTGCAGCCCTTCGCTCCAAAATAAAAGAATGAAAGGCTATGTAAATTTGCTCATGCAAAACAATTACTTCTCATATCTGATTCATTACCATATAGCCATGTTAACTCATGGTAGATTCATTTCCTTTATTTGCTTTCTCTGAAGGCATTTTTTTCACTTTACTGTTTACTGCTTGTCCAATATTTTGTTTTTTCTACTATTCTTTGTTCAAACTGCAAAAATCTGAAATAAAAATATAATATAGAAGTATAGGCATCAGCTAACATTTTCAATGGCATATGGTACTTCAGATGCCATATGTACCAGTGTTTAGTGATTCTGGCAAAGAGGCGTAGAATGGTGAAATCCAACTGCCAGGATTGCTGAAAACAAATATGTAAATGCTCCAGGGCTTTTGTTATTCATAACATACCTCTAACACAGCACATACAATATGCTGTTCATTCTGTAACTAGTGTAACTAATAAACCACATTTTCCTCCCTTATTTTTTAAGGCTCCTCCAAGTGTGTGTGGTCTTCTGCCTCTAACCTTGAGTCCCACTACTGAACTCTGTATTTCTTGAAGCTCATATTAATGAAAGAGGCCTAGGGGGATGCATTCATTCATCCTTTTTCAAGGGCATTTGTTTATTTTTCAAATTAAAACCTCAACCCTTCTGCAGGTCTCTTCTACGAAACAAAGAAAATGCTCTGGGCATATTCTCCTGATAATGCAGGCAGTCGTGAGGCAAAAGCAGATAATGGCAGGAAAGGCAAATTTGGGCAGAAAAACAGGAAGAGTTTCCTTGCTGCGAGTAACACTGACATTCTAAAAGATATAAGGTCTATGGATATCATTACTTTGAAAAGGGAAGTGATAATTTTGATAGCTCTTGCTGTAAGCATTGAAGTCTGTGTACAATAATCACAATTTTGAGATAATCACAATATAGGGAATAGAAGTTGACCTTGTTTTGTTTTCTCTGCTAATTCCTACAGGGCTGGTGGGCAATAGGCCTACACGCCTCCTTTCTAGGATGGGCAGTCCACACAAAGTGGAAGGAAGAGTGAGAGTACGCAGAGGTCATTATTTTCCACTTGTCATCACACAAGCTGTTTAACCTCTTTGAGCTTGTTTCCATATGTATGATGAGGATAATATCTTCCCTGGGGATATTACTGCGAGGATAATATGCTATAATCTTTGTGAAAGTGCACTTATCTAGCATTATTATTATTAAAAAGAAAGCATCTGTAGATTTTCTGGTAGTTTAGAGACTTAAGGAGGCTTGTGCTACTTACCGTTGAGCATTTTTCTGTACACACAAAAAACCAGGAAGAATACTGGAAATGGAGAATTGCGAATATGCTAATGAGATGATCAGTGATAGGAATGATTCCTTCTGGATTTAATTCTTTTAGATTGAATCAAATGAAATTGCTGTTTTTATAGGTAAAAAATGATCTAATAAAGAACATTTGCTTTTTCTTAGCTGTTTTGCCAGATCAGTTCTCCCATGCCTTTTTCTTGAATTGACCGCTGTGGCTAGAAACTAGAAAAGTAGTCTGATTTCCATTTCTGCTTACCAACTTCCTCCTTTTCCTTCACCCTTAATAGTTAGCAAACTATTTTGATTGTAATCCTCAAATGATTCACAAACATGCATGCTTTATTTCCACTGCCACTGCTTCAGTCCAGGTATCCATTTCTTGCTGAGATGATTGAAATTTTCTGCACCTAATAGTGAACATAACAATTCTTTGGGGCAGCAGTAGTAATCACCCGAGGGTGCTGGGAAGAGAAACTGGGAGTATAGTCCATGGGGTGAGTAAATTATTTCCAGTGTAGTTTGAGATCCAAGATATACTCTTGAACAGGTGTTAATTAAATTGAGAGAATATTGGGAGGAGAAACTGAATAATTAGGAAGGGGATACTAGGATACTAAAGAGGCACAAAATATAAAAATGTAGGCAGCTCTAGTATAAGAAATTTTATTAAAATTGCCCACCCTGTAATCTTTTTTTTTTTTTTTTTTTTTTGGTGCTGGGGATTGCACTTGCTAGGCAAGCGCTCTAGCACTGAACTAAATTCCCAGCCCTCACCCTGTAGTCTTATTGTTAGTCATTGGAGTTGAGGGATAAACCTATAAGTAAAATTGTCTGGGACGACTGATCCTTTGGGATGCTTGAGTGTTCAGACTTTCTATAGGAAAAGTAGATGGAGTTATGCTATGGGAAACTGAATGGAAAAATTCCTAAACGGGGCCTGAAATCTTGGGAAAGCAACCATATAATAATAACTTTTCCCTTCCATGGATAGAGAGAAATCTGATATATATTCTACTTTCTTAAACGAGATGACCCAGGGTTTCTGAACTCTTTTCGGTAAGGTTCTGTTACTGAGTTGAAAGAATAAATGAGTAAAATTCCTTTATGAAATTTCTTTTTCTTCTGGGATCATGTTTCATTAGTACCTCGATATGTTTAGATCTACATGTAAAATAGGGAAAAATTTGTTTCTGAATTCCAAGCAAGACAAAAGAAGTTAGAGTTGAGTTTTACTATAAATGAAATAGTCTTAAATGCTTTCTGGCAAAAATAATAATGAGAATAATATGTGTAAAAACACTTCATCTTCCAGGTATGGTAGGTCAAACAAACCCACAGAGAACCAGCATTTAGGAACGACCAGTCCCTCTACCATTGGACCCAATTTATTGAAATATGCAATTTGGGGACCATTAAAAGAATTTAAAATTTCATCTTCAAACAAATATATGCCTCAGAGAGGAAAGCATCTTCAGTTTTAGAGAAACAACAATAAATTGCTAACTTGATTTTATTATTGACCTGGATCTAGTTAGATTCTCTGTTCTACTGATGAAGTTCTTCAGTCAGAAATAAAAGTGAAGGTAATAGCAAAAGCTTTCAAAATAACTTGTCTCTGATACTAGAAAGAACCAATTGCTATAGCCATATTCAAGAGAATGGCATCATCCACTGTTGATAATAATTCTCTAGCGAGACCTGGTTGTGATGCTTGCTTTTATTTTAGGTCATGCAGATAGACTTTGAAATAAGCGCAAATCACCTTCGTGAGCTTCTAACAAACACATTTTGAAAAATTCATAAAGGACGGAGAAACGCTTCAGAATAGGTGCCCAAGAATAATAGAGAACCCAGATGAACCAGAGTAGTCATATCGATTCATAGATCACTAAATTGATCTATTAATATCCCAGGACCAGATTCTCCAAGAGGCACTGAGGATAGACTATGAACATGATGCAGGTTCAACTCTCAAGGATGTAGAGTCTGTAGAGCAGAAAGAAGGGAAAGACAAAAAGACCACACAGGACTCAATCAGGGGATGAGGGAAAATGATTCACTCTGCTTGAACTGGTCAGAGAAGGTTTCACAGAAATAGAATTATCTAAGCTTGATCTTGTTTTTGTTTCTTACTTATTTATTTATTTTAAACTTGGTCTTGAGAGTTGTCTGTTTGGAAAGGGAAGAGTGACATTGTTGTCAGTGGAGACAGAATTTTACCAATCTAGAAAGCCTGAAAAATTCATGTTAGAAAAAGCAGGACACAAACTTTGGGATTCATGGAAAGGATGGGTTACAGCAAAGGTGAACCAGGGAGATGAAATGAAAAATGGAGATTTTGGAGATTGAGAATTACAGCTATTAATTTTTTGTTTTTACTAATTTGAAGAACAAGAAGATTATTAGTGACCTAATTTTTGTGCTGGGTCAGGTAGTAGATGAGAGCATAAATTGACTTAAAAGCAAAAATCAGGCGTATTTCAGAATGACAACTTGTATTTGTAATTCTGGATTTCCTCTACCTCGTTATCCCTTCCTTCCATTCATCCTGCAATTCTCACCTTGGTGAATGTCTCTGCAGCTAGTGTACGTGCCACTGTGGCCTGGATAAACCAGCAGGGGGCTGGAGTGCAGCTAATTTTATCCTCTGCACTTAGCTCTTGGGACTGCACCAGGAGCCCTTCCTGGATGCTTCAAAGTAGCTGGGCCGGGTCCTCACTCCAGCCTGATTGTTACCTAGCCTCAAAATGGCCAAAGGGAACAAACAAGAAGAAGGGCGATGCTATTATTTCCCCCTCAGGTGCAAAGAGAGAAATGAATCGAGCAAACCTTTAGCTTATCAACTGGAAGAGAAAGTTACAAATATTCTTGTATTTTAAAATGTACCATATATTCTTTTCTCTACCATGACCCTTCCTGTGGTGGATCATCTTCTAAGACATGTAGAGTTAAGGTTACAAAGTACATTTGAAATATGGATAAGTTCTATGGTGAAGAGGTAGGACCTCAGCACTACTCCATCGACATGATGCATGTTCCAAGTAAGTACTATTTACATTATAATGGCAGACATGTAAAAATTCAGGTACGAATGTAGCCAATAAAGACTTATGAAAATATCTCTGTATCTATCCATATATACATATCATGTAGAATATTTATAAATGCACACACACTCACAAATACTTTAGAAAAGAGCCAAACCCTTTTATGACAAATTTGCCAGCAGAATAAAGAATCTTGACTACAATGCGAAGCTTGCCAAGTCCTGTCAGAAAGCGCTTGTGGCTCAATGCGATTCTCGGATGGTGAAGAGCCACTAAAATAACCCCTTCACTCAGACTCCTGTGATTCCCTGTAGGGAGCTTTCACTGCAGTTGTCACTGTGGAAAAGCAATCAAATTTAACATATAGACACGGGAGTGAAGACGTGTGACAGCATGTGTGCGTGCTCTCTCACATGTGTATATATAAGTACAGAGAAAGATTGCTGATGTCTTGGGTCTAACAAAATATACATGAATAATTGGGAGCAGGGCTCTGTTCAGATTTCCATGAATTTTTTTCACTCAATAGAGGTACAATTTTATTAGCATTAACACATATCCTTATTCAGGTTATATTCATAGATTTTTTAAAAATTTATACACTGTAGGACAAAATCATCAAAAAGAACAGTGTTTTCAGATAGTACTTTGTGATGCATGAGGAGGTAGTGAAATTGATTTAGAGGGTCATAGCCAGATTTTATGAAATAAAGTAGAATGGAAGAGAGCACTATGAGATAGCATACCATGTTGTAAATGTATTGTGTTTTGTGAAAGCTTTTCTTCAGTCTGTGTGTGTGTACATGTGTGTGTGTGTGTGTGTGTGGGTGTGTGTGACCATGAATTCTGCTTTAAAATGTGGGTTGTAATAAAAGCAGCCTTGGAATTCACTAAGAGAGTTCATCCTTTGGTTTTATGTTCAGTACAGTATTCTCCTGCTGGTGACTGTGAACTCCCTGAGGGCAAGGTGGGAATGTGTTTCATCTTTATATCCTCTCCAGCCCCAGGAGTGCCCTGCACTTAGTGGAAGATCACTAAACAGTTATCAAACAAATGTTGAGAACTCCAGATGCTTGTATTTAAAAGGATAATAAAGATAGTAGTTTGCATTGATATAGCACTTATTAGTTTTCAGAGTGCTTTCTCATCAAAGATCTCATTGATAATTCAGAACTAGTGTGTTGGAAGGAAGCACACAGAATGTTGCATTAATAAGTTTAATTATCTCCTAATGTACTTCACATTTCAGTGCTGCACAGTAAGATATTATTTTAAGTAGACCTAAAATTTGTGTTTGGGGAGAATCCAGGTTTTGTGGAGCCTGAAGCTTGTAGAATTTTGGAGACCTTTATTAATGACAAGAGTATAATAAGACAAATAGAAAATTAGGTACAATAGTGAATAGTAATTAGGAGAAAAGACATTGTAAAAACTAAAAAATTTAAAAATTTGACAAATATCACCAAAGCCAGGAAAACATGAAAAACACGATTTTTAAATCAATAGCTAACATCTCCATAATACATTTTCCTTCCTTTTTTGCCTCATACACTTTGATTGCTTCTTTTATGACAAAAGGTATGTAGGATCATTTTAAATACAGGGAATACAATGTTTCATGGACATAAATAATTGAAATTTCTTTCTATTATTGCCAAGTTAGATGCATAAACATCATCCCTAATTTCACATAGTCATATTTGCTATTTGTCGTACAGCTACAGATTTGTGCCCTTCAAATATGTGGATTCTACACATTCTGTGAAGTACAATTTCATTAAAAATATAAAAGAGATGTGCTAGACTTATATTAAATTACATTATCATACACTTTATCAATAGGAATAATTTCCATTTTGATTACAGAATGGAACTGAATCCTTTGTTTATAAGGTCACACATTTTCATATATGTTTAGTGGCATCTTCCAGACCTGTGGCTTGGTTCATACACTGCTTTTTTTTTTTTTAACCAAGAATATGTATTGGTACATTGTATACATAACGATCACATCCATCATGTTTATTTTGTGCCTATACATGATCTCTCTTGGTTCCCCACCCTACCCCATCCCTCCCTTTTACTCCCCCACCCTTCCCTATTTATAGCAGGTTTATTTACATTTTTCCATTTTTTCCCTTTCCCCTTTCTTTCCTTTTTCCCTTCCTTCTTTTCCCCCTTCTCCCTTTCTAGTTCTCCTCTCTTTTGAATATTATCTTTCTTTTACATAATATGTATTATACCTCTTTGTCCTTATTTACACTTATAACGGTTTCTCATATCAGAGAAATAATTTGATGTGTACTCATGAGTGATTTATTTCACTTAAGAGTATGTTCTCAAGGTGCATCCATTTACCTACAAATGTCTCTAGTTTATCCTTTTTTATGACAGAGTAGTACTACATTATGTAGAAAAACCACATCTTCTTTAGCCATTCATTAGTTGTTGGGCATTTGTGTTGTTTCCAAGAATTAGCTATTACAAATTGTGTTGCTATGAACATGGTTGTGCATATATCACTGTGGTATGATTTTTTCAAATCTGGGAAGATACCAAGAAGAGGAATATCTGGGTCAAATGGAACCTCTACTTGTAGTGTTTTGTTGTTGTTGTTGTTGTTGTTGTTTTGCTTTTTTTGTGCTGGGGATCGAACTCAGGGCCTTGCGCTTGCAAGACAAGCACACTAACCACTGAGCTAAATCTCCAGCCCATAGCTGTAGTTTTTTAAGGCATCTTCCATACTGATTTCCACAGTGATTGGACCGGTCTACATTCTCACCAACAGTGGAGGAGGGTACCCTTTTCCCCACAGCCCTGCCAGCACTTGTTGTTGATTGATTTCTCGATAACAGCTGTTTTTTCTGGAGTGAGATGGAATCTTAGAGCTGTTTTGATTTGCATCTCTCAAATGACTAATGATGTTGAACACTTTTTCATATATTTATTTGCCATTTTTGTTTCTTCATCTGAGAAATGTTTATTCATTTCAGATGCCCGTTTTTGGATTAGGTCTTTAAATTTGGGGGGGGGTTGATTGTTTTGAGTTCTTCATGTATTCTAGATGTTAGACCTTTGTCTGAGGGACAAGTGGCAAAAATTTTTTCCCAGTCTGTGGGGTTTTGTCTCTCTCTGTTGGTGATTTCTTTTGCTGTGCAAAAGCCTTTTAGTAGGATGTGGTCCCAAGCACTGATTCTTTGTATTACTTCCCATATAGTCTGGGTTCTGTTCATAAATTTTTTCCTACCCCTGTGTCTCTGAGAGTTCTTCCTATTTTATTCTCCAGTAGATTTAGTGTTCTGTTTTAATGTTTGGATCTTTGACCTACTTCAATTTTAGTTTAGTACATGGTGAGAGACATGCATCTAGTTTGATTTTTGGCATGTGGCAAGCCAATTTTTCCAGCACCATTTACTAAAGAGGCTATCTTTCTTCCAGTGGGGGTGTTTGGCTCCTTTGTTGAAGATGAGGTATTTGAGTGTATTTGGTGTTGTTTCTGCATCTTCTAGTCTGTTCCATTGATCCTCAGGTCTGTTTTGCCAGTACCATGCTGTTTTTATCACAGTAGCTTTATAGTATAGCTTCAGGTCAGGGATTGTGATGCCATCTGCCTTTCTCCTGTTGCCCAGGATTGTTTTTGCTATTCTTGGTCTCTTCTTGTTCCAGATGAATTTCATGATTGCTTTTTCTAATTCTGTGAAGTATGTTAGTGGTATTTTGATTGGAATTGCATTAAATCTGTTTAGCAATTTAGGAAATATGGCCCTTTTCACCATGTTGGTTCTTCCTACCCAAGAACACGGTATATCTTTCCATTTTCTGATATCCCTTTTCATTTTCTTTTTTAGAGTACTGTAGTTTTCAATGTAAAGATCTTTTACTTGCTTTGTTAGGTAGATTTGTAAGTATTTCATTTTTTTGATGTGATTGTGAAAGATATACCTTCTCTTATTTCTTTCTCAGTGGATTTGTTATTGGTATATAGGAATGCTATTGACTTTTGGTGTTAACTTTGTATCCAGCTACACAGCTCAATTTAGTTATTGAATCTAGAAGTTTTTCGGTGGAATTTTTGGGGTCTTCTATGTAGAGTATTATGTCATCTGCAAATAATGATAGTTTAACTTCTTCCTTTCCTTTCTTTACTCCTTTTATTTCTTTCTCTTGCCTATTTGCTCTGGCTAATGTTTCTAGAACTATATTGAATAATAGTGGTGATAGCGGGCATCCTTGTCTTGTTCCAAATTTTAGTGTGAAAGCTTCCAGTTTCTGACTATTTAGTGTGATGTTGGCCATTGGTTTTCATAGATGGCTTTAATCAGATTTAGATGTAGACCATCTATTCCTAATTTCTGTAGAATTTTTATCATGAATGGGTGTTGGATTTTGTCAAATGGTTTTTCTGCATCTATTGAGATGATCATGTGATTTTTTTTTTTTTGTCTTTGACTCTGTTGATATGGTGTGTTACATGTATTGATTTGCGTATGTTGAAACATCCCTGCATCCCTGGGATGAATCCTATTTGGTCATAGTGTATAATCTTCTTGATAATTTGTTGCATTCTGTTTGCCAGTATCTTGTTGAGATTTTTTGCATCTATATTCATTAGGGAAATTGGCCTGTAGTTCTCTTTTTCGGTTGGATCTTTTTCTGGTTTCAGTATCAAGATAATGCTTGATTTACTTAAACATGCTTTATGAGCTAGTATGTTGTCTATTTTGGAGAATGTCCCATGTGCAGCTGAAAAGAATGTGTATTCTGCTGTTGTGGGGCGAAGCACTCTGTAGACATCTGCTAAGTCCATTTGTTCACAGATTTGATTCAGTTCTGATATTTCTTTGTTAATTTTTTGTCTAGTTGATCTGTCTATTTGTGACAGTGGGGTATTGAAGTCTCTCATTATAATTGTGTTTGTGTTTATTTGATCTTTCATGTTACTTCATAGTTGTTTTATGTGGTTAGGTGCATCAATATTTGGTGCATAAATATTAATGATTGTTATTTCTTCTTCTTGGAGTTTTCCCTTAAGATGTATGTAATGACCTTCTTTGTCCCTCTTGATCAGTCTTGGTTTGAAGTTCACTTTGTCTGAGATTAGGATAGCTACCCCTGTTTTTTTCTGTGTTCCTGTTGTCGAAAATACTGTTTTCCATCCTTTGATTTTCAGTCCATGAATTTCCTTTTGGGTTAAATGTGTCTCTCGTATGCAGCATATTAGTGGATCTTGTTTCTTGATCTACTCTGCTAGTCTGTTTCTTTTGATTGGTGAGTTGAGACCATTTACTATGACGGTTACAGCTGGTATGTATTTATTTATGTTTGTCATAGATCTTTTCTGTTTTTGGTTCTATTTCACCTCAGTTTAATTGCTTGTCTTGCCTAGTGGATTCTTTTTATTAGTATCTTTGTAATTATAGTTTCCTTTTTCCTTTGCTAGGATATCCTTCAAAATGTTTCATAGAGATGGTTTGGAGGTCATAAATTTCTTCAGTTGTTCTTTGTCATGGAAATATCTTATTTCATTGTTGAATTTGAAAGATAGTTTAGTCAGGTACATCAATCTGGGTTGGAGATTGTTTTCTTTTAAGGCTTGAAATATTTTGCTCCAGGCTCTCCTTGATTTAAGGGTTTGTGTTGAGAAGTCTGTTTTGATTCTGCAGGGTTTACCTTTATAGGTGATTTGTTTTTTTTCCTCTAACAATTTTCAGTATTCTGTTCTTTTGCTGAATTTCTGGAATCTTGATTATTATGTTTTGGTGTAGATTTATTTTGGTCATCGGTAATTGGGGTTCTATATGCATCACTTATGTGTATATCAAGTTCTCTTCTCATGCTTGGAAAGTTTTCTGTCACTATGTCTGTAAATAATCTTTTTAGATCATTTGCACTGTCTCCTGCTTTTTCATTCACTCCAGTCACTCTTATATTGTTCTTCTTTGTGTCATCTTGCAGTTGTTGTACTGATTTTTCATAGTCTGTAGCTTTTTTAAGAGTTCTTTCTTTTCATTGTCACTAATTGCAGACCTGTCTTCTAGGTCTGAGATTCTACCTTCACTTTCACTCAATCTACTGC